>JAXQQM020075767.1:0-131575 GCA_034641835.2 Pinus albicaulis
AATGTCTAATAAAATTGATAATTTACTCAATTTAAAAAATACAATATTAAATATCATTTTTTAATTAAATTGATTATTTATATATAAATAGATAGATATATAATCCAGATTTCGAAATTTAAAATAATATAATTTATAATCCAAATTAATCACTCTAATTTTACCTTAATCCTGTTCCAATTTCATGATTACGCAGTAAAAAAGTTTACACGTTGTGCAGTTACTTGACTAACAATGCGGTGAATGCCTGTGACAACTGCACATAATATAGATAATCACACGATAATTGCATACCACAATAAACTGGTCAAAACTATTTTATTTTCATTTTCACAACAGCCGTCAATATACAATAGGAACACCGAAACCAAGATTGAAACTAAGTGAATTTTAGTGAATGGAAGAATTGTAACATAAAATAGAGGCACCAGATGTTTAAACAGGGTTTCCTCACCTACCTGTTCAACTCCTCTCCTCTCTGCATGGAGAATCAACCACGAAAACCCTCTTAATATCACCGTGGAAAATCTCAGTAAGAATAAGAGGGTGTCCTCTGCTACCTCCTCAACTCCTCTCTGCAAAGAATCAAAAAGAGCCACCAAATATTGGAGCATGAACCAGAGAGGTTTCCTCGGAAGCCTCTCAACTCCTCTCCGCAACGCGAAGCAACCAGAAAAACCCTCTCAATATAACCGTGGCAAATTCTAATTGCATGTTAAAAGAGTTAACAAACTTATGATCAGAAAATTATCAAACAAAAATGAAAAAAAAAATACCCAAATATTGGAGCATGAACAAGAGGGGTTTCCAGATCCGCTACCTGTCAACTCCTCTCTGCAACCAGAAAAACCCTCTCAATATAACCGTGGCTAATTCTAATTGCATATTAAAAATGGTAACAGACTTATGATTTGAAAAGAATCAAACTAAAATGAAAAAAAAAGCCGGCCAAAAAGGTAATGGACTATACTATTGGTTGTTTATATAGGTCATCTCACAGAATAACACAACCTGGGATTATAACTTGCATGCAACTTATAGCGGAAAATGGGACAAATATGAGATATACAACCACAACATCAAATAATTGCACTCGTAAGAAGTTGGGAAAATAGAACAGATTGTCCTTACCAACAATTCCCCAAAAGTAATGTTATGACTCCACATCACGTATCTGTAATGAATGAGGATGGCACGCATAACTCCACCACTGTAAATAATTGACTGCAAACCAGCCAAATGGTGAGATGGATAGAGATTGAAAAGATCACGTGTCAAAAATGGATAGAAAGAGAAATACCCACAGGTCTTAGGGCAGATCATGTACCTGTAAGTTGGCCAGTCTTAAAAAGGAACGTACGCTGTAGCCTCCATTCTTCTCAACCCACCAATCAAACACCGCATAGGAAAACGAAGAGAGCAACAGTTTCTCTGATAAAGATTTAAAGAGCTGCTCCATGGTTTCTTCTCTGGTTATTAATCTTCTATTCTGTATATTCAGCAACAAAATAAAATAGGACTGCAGACCAATTCACACACAGACAATGACAAAAAGTTCAGAAAAATCAAGGAACACCATTCGCACACCGCCAATAATAATAATAATAATAATAATAATAAACCATCAAGAAAAAACAACCGGCATGGCCATGCTACTGGACAAACAGCAATAAAGAAGCAAGCCAATCCAATGCCGAATACGAATGAAGCCGAGATACTTTGCGAATTCCCCGCCCCATCATCATTTCCTTTTTCTATTTTCGAATCGACAATGGCTGCCTCCCTCTCCACTGCGGCATCCACCTTTGCAGCTGGTACCTCTTGCTGATCTGGTTCCACTTAAGTCTTGAACAGCGTCCATAACTGGCATATCACATGGATTTCCTGGGAGCAGAAAAGAAAGTAGTAGCGTGTCCTAAACGCCGAAGTAAGCATCTGATTGAAGGGTTGTTTATATATATATATTATAGATTTGCAACAGTGTCATGTTAATGGGTGGCACTGGTCGTTACCTGCGGGTTTCTGGTGATTACATCTGGTGAGGTTTAGCTTTCACAACAGTGTCATGTTAAATATATGCTTCTTATAGACTTCTTTAGATTCTTTTCTATCTTTAAGCAACATAGGCTTTATGTATAGCAAGGAGGAATTACCTCATAACCTCCAGTCCTCCTCGGCCGACCCTTCTTTGGAATCTGTCGTCTCTGAGTTTCCAGGAACCAACACTTGGGAATGTCTTTGGAGCAACTGGTGTAATTTCATATCCATCTACCAACCTGTTGAAGCCTAGAAAATCTCTGCTTCAAACATTGGGGGAAAACCACCCGGTCGGGACCTTAAGACAGCTCCTTTTCCGTTTGGGATGGTGGCTCCGACTGGATTTAAAGGACCAGTTTCCTTATAATGGCCGCCTCTCCGCTTCTCCTCCCACTTGCCCACCCATGAGCATTACGCTTCTCCTCCCACTCCCCACTTCATGCGACTGTTAAATTCCCCATATCGTTTCCATCGCCACATGTCTACGAGGAGACAAGCAGTATGGGAGATCCTCACACGTCGGAGACAAGCACAGCTTGTAATCAGCAATGTGCCCATCAATGTGGTGGTTATGGGATGGGAGGGTTTCTTAATTTGATAGGTGGCGGTCAGCAAATGGCATAGTAAATTTTTAATCCAGATTTGTAAAAAATTAATTTAAGTACGGTTTAAAAACGTGATTTAGATATGCAAGGAAGTTAGTGGGGTAGATTTCATCCATGGATTGAGTGGCGATGACCAGAATATACTGGCATCTTCCAATCCTGACCATCAGATCAAAAAAATTAATTAGTCTAATCACAAAACATGCTCCTTATGATAGGGGGTTACGCCTATCGGTGTATATCGGCGTAACTAGATATATTTTTAGGTTAAATTTAATTTAACTTAGATATTTAATTAATAGCTTAAATTTAACTTACATTTTTCATTTTTAAAATCTAGTTTTTACATGTAACATTTACATTTGAATTTAAATAGTGCACCTTTTAACTCGGCATTTTTGAAGAATTTTGAAAAATAAGGAATAGTAATGTATAGCAATTTTATTAGTTATAATGATTATATTTATATTTTCAAAAATATAAATAAATTTTATTTTTTTATTATTACAAAATTTAAATTATAAATATTTAATTTAAATTTAAATTTAAATTATTTATTTTATGTAAAATTTATTTAAATATTACGATAGTTTACTTGGTGTAGATTTTAGAATAGATGGTGATATAGTTTATTGTTAAAGCACCATGTGTTGTGAAAGTTATGTTTTCAAAATAAACTCCAATTATGTTAATACTTGGTGTGGCTAGGCCAGGTGTGATCTCCTAGTGAAAAAAAGGATCTATTCAAGTTAGAAAATTTTTATTATAATATTAACTAATATAACTAAAATAATGAAAAATAATATTAATGAAAATAATGAAGAATGTTACATAGGTTATAATTTAATGTTTGTTGTGGATGGTAGAAAGCTTATTAATAAAAAAATATGATCACTGCACTTTATTATTTTGTTTTTTCAAAAATATGATTATTACACTTCATTATTTTGGTTTTTTTTTTTTTTTAAATATCATAAAATGAAGGGATTCTTGATTCTCCACCTCTTTTGATTCCCAAGACTGATTCCATAGGCATTTTATAATAAGAGGTAAGAGATTGTGAACATCCTCTACTTAAACATGGTTAGACATTTTATAATTGGAAACAATGTAAGAGATTGTGAACATTATCTACTTAAACATGGTTAGACATCTTATAATTGGAAACAAGAGATTGGAAATCCTTCTCTCAAAACCATGGCTAATCAAGCCCATGAATATTCTATAGTTGGAAGACAAATTTTGTAGACATTCTACACTTGAATTTTTTTGGAATTAGACATGAAATTAAAATCTCTTATACTCTATAGTTAGACATTTTATTCTAAAAGAAAGAAATTAAAAATTATTATTCCAATTAAAAACAACAATTTTAATAGTATTCCATATAAAAATGCATATGAAAATTAAATATAATTTTTTTGAAGTGACTTGAATCTCTGAGCAATAATGCAGGTGGCTCCACCCATCAAGAGGGTGTCATCTGCAAATTGAGAGTGATTCATATTTTTGGCTATGTTGCAAAACTTGATACGAGTGATGAGACCAACTCCGTGCTTGCGATCCAAGGCCCTCTTGAAGGAATCTGCCGTGAGGATAAAGAGGAAGGGAGATAGAGGGCAGCCTTCTCTGAGGCCATGAGAATATTGAAAGAATTTCCCAGGCCTTCCATTGACTAAGGGGGTGATCCAAGGATTGGAGATGCAAGCGTTGATGAGAGATATGAAATCTACTTCAAATCCGACTTTCTGAAGGATGGAGAGGAGGAAGGAATGTCTCACTCTATAAAATGAATTGGCAAGGTCAATTTTCAGGATGAATCCTTTCTCTAATCTCATCATACTCGAGTGAATGGATTCTTGGACCAAAAGGATAGATTCTAAGATTTTTCTTTGGGATATGAAGCCCCCTTTATTTTCAGAAATGAGGTTTTGGAGATGGGGTTTGAGGTGGGTGGAAAGGAGTTTAGTAATGATTTTGTACGAAGACTTGCCAAGGGAAATAGGTCTAAATCTGGAGAATGAGGAGGGACGGCTCTCTTTGGGTATAAGGGCGAGAAAGGTTGAGTTTGTATAGCCACCAATCTTCTTCTTTATTTGAACCCAAAGGATCATTTTAATAAGGTCCTTTTTAATAACTTCCCAAAAGGTCCAGAAAAAACTTATGGAAAATCCATCCAGGCCTAGAGACTTGTCGGGATGGAGTGTCCAAATAGCATTGAGGATTTCATCCTCCTCTATTTCCTTGGTGAAGGATGTGTTGATCTAATTCGTGATCAGTTTGGGCATGTAGGTCAAGAAATCACTATAATCCTGCGACACAATTGTTTCAGTGATAATATTTTTATAATGGCTGTTAACATCTGCCTTGATAGCTTCCTGATCAATATGCATCGTTCCTTCGTCATCAATAATGGATGAGCTATTTTTTCTTGAATTTCTTATCGTACCTTGTTTATAGAAGAAAGAGGTTTTTTTATCACCAGCCTACAACCAAAGATTTATTGATTTGAGATTTCATTTTTCCTCTTCTTTCCTGTATGCTTTATACAAGTTCCAGTATAGTTATTTTTCCTACTCATGCTTCTCTTGGCTCACTCCATTAATTTCAATGTCAGTTTGGACTGCTTCCACCTTCCATTTGATTTCATTTCTGACTTTTTCCGGTTCCCTATAGTTAAGTTTTGCCCAATATTTAAGTGCCATATGCACCTTCTTCAACTTTGTTTCCCAAATGTGTATTGGGGAGCCCACAACGTGCTGCAACCAAGGGGTAAGCATGATCTTTCTGGCTTCAGGGATATCACTCCACAACGGATTGAATCTAAAAGGGAAGGGAGGATTGATATCCTAAGGTGAGGGTGGTAGGGTAATGATCAAAGGCAGAGTAAGAGAGGATACTGGAGGATGCAACAGAGCAATGAGAGACAAGAGGAACAACCACAATAAAAGGGTCCAACCTTTCAATTATGTTCCCAGCTCCAATTATTCGATTTCTCCAAGTGAATACTCAGTTTTTGGGGATGATATCTACCAGATCATGATTTTTGTATAATTGTTTCTAGTTGGCCTCTTGAGTGATCAGTATTAAAACTACCACCTCTTTTTTCATTGGCATGCATGATCAAGTTAAGGTCCCCTCCAATGATGTTTATATTACCCTTACTGTCTATAAATGCTTTCATGGTGCTCCAACATACTTCTTTATCTTTGTAATGATTTGGTCCATATATATTGTAAACAGTTACTGCAATGTTCTCTTGCGTATTCTGAAGATTGACTTTGATCCAGTCCTTGGTCTTGGTGACATCCAGATGTTTCCAAGCATTCTGATTCCAAATTGTAGGAATTACTCCAAAGGCACCTTTGGATTCCACCACGGTGCCCATCTAATTCTTCATTTTATTTATAATGTTCCCCATGTCTCTTTCTCCTTGTTTAGTTTCTTGAAGGTGAATTATGTCAGGATTTTCTTGATTAAGAAGGTATCTCAGAGCGGTGTTTTTAAAGGGATGCCCTAGTCCCCTACAATTCCAAGAGAGGGCTTTCATCATTTTAGGAATTCAGGTTGAGATATTATGATAGTTTACTTGGTGTAGATTTTAGAATAAATGGTGATATAGTTTATTGTTAAAGCACCATGTGTTGTGAAAGTTATGTTTTCAAAATAAACTCCAATTATGTTAATACTTGGTGTGGCTAGGCCAGGTGTGATCCCATGAGTGAAAAAAATGATCTATTCAAGTTAGAAAATTGTTATTATAATATTAACTAATATAACTAAAATAATGAAAAATAATATTAATGAAAATAATGAAAAATGTTACATAGGTTATAATTTAATGTTTGTTGTGGATGGTAGAAAGCTTATTAATAAAAAAATATGATCACTACAATTTATTATTTTGTTTTTTCAAAAATATGATTATTACACTTCATTATTTTGTTTTTTTTTTTTTAATATCATAAAATGCAGGGATTCTTGATTCTCCATATCTTTTGATTCCCAAGACTAATTCCATAGGCATTTTATAATAAGAGGTAAGAGATTGTGAACATTCTCTACTTAAACATGGTTAGACATTTTATAATTGGAAACAAGGTAAGAGATTGTGAACATTCTCTACCTAAACATGGTTAGACATTTTATAATTGGAAACAGGAGATTGGAAATCCTTCTCTCAAAACCATGGCTAATCAAGCCCATGAATATTCTATAGTTGGAAGAAAAAGTTTGTAGACATTCTACACTTGAATTTTTTTGGAATTAGACATGAAATTAAAAGCTCTTATACTCTATAGTTAGACAACATTTTATTCTAAAAGAAAGAGATTAAAAATTATTATTCCAATTAAAAACAACAATTTTAATAGTATTCCATATAAAAATGCATATGAAAATTAAATATAAATTTTATTATAAATTAAAAATGAAAAATAAAATAAAATATGTGTAACACCCCCAATTCATGTGATTGCATTTTAAAGTTAGATACTTGAACTTTACATCCTAAGGGGAGTGGACCCCAAAGGATAATTATTTTGTGAATGTAATTAAACATTTAATTGAGGAAATAAATAAATTATGGTAGTGCAAATTGACCAAAAATGAGATGATCAGATCACTTGCTAAATCTATGAGGATGGATGAGGCAATATTTCCCCACAATATTTCAAAAATCCTTGGAAGATAGTAAGTTTTAAATTTAGATTTTTGAGGAAAAATATGAATTTCCCCAATGATGAGGAAAGTAGTTGGGAAGAGGTAAAAAGCTGGAAAAGCTGAGGAAAAGCATAAAACAACTTTAAAGAATCCCTAAATGGGAAGCCTAGGCAAACAGGAGGGAAATCATCTCGAGATTCTGGACGCAGAATTAGAAACATGCTTTGGGGAACAATAGCTTAAATAAGATGCTCTTGTACAGATTAGAGGTTAATCTGCTGCAGGAGGTGATCTTAGCTCAGGGGTGAGTTCTGGGAGATAGAAGGACTCTAAGGTTGAGAGGTTGGTCTACTGCACTAGTGGTATGTCTCTGAGAAAAGAAATTGTCTTCTTGTTTATTATGGTACGAATTGGCTACATATAAAACACAAAATTTGTCTCTAAAATATTATACTCATTAGTCTACATTTAACAGAATGTAATCACCAGGACGTAACCTGGTCGTCCTGTATATTTGTAGAGGCAAATCCTGTAAAGTGGAATTCCACAGAATGTTTAAACCCAGGGTTGAGTTAAATCTGAGGAAACCTTGTTCTTTCAGGAAACATTGTGAATTTGTTTTTAATTTGCTTCTGTTTCCTAGCATAATTTTTATAACAGCTACTATAGAGAGAAATGAAATTCACTGTAGTATACCAGAACCATAGCAAGATATAAATTAAAACTTATATTGTTTAGGAAAGAACAGAGGGAGAGATTCAATAAACTGATCTCAGGTTCAGCCAAGAAATTCTGTTATAATTCCAGAAAATTAAATGGTTTAAATCAACCAGGTTGTGCATGAGTCACTTGGTCTAGGGGAGGAAAGGAGTACCTATTTATAAACAAAATGTACTAGAAACTATGGTCTCCTGAAAACTACTCTAATATCATATCACTGAAATTGATTTCATATAAGGTATAAATTATGAGTAAGCAGTTGAGAACTACAGTAGCATAGAGTTAAATTATTGCAACAGTATGTACAATACATTTATATAAACAATATTTCCATTAATCAAGAGGAAAAATGGAATGGGTTTTAATTCCATAACCAGCCTTCAAAAACATTTATTACCATGTACACAGGCATACAAGAGCTGGGTAACTAGATATAATAAAACTAGAAGAAACTGAAGAATAGAAAGTATGCAGACAATTCTGGAAAACAGGAGAATATAATTTCTAGAATTCCATAAATATTAACCTATGTTTAGGAGAAAAAAATGGACTCATAAATTCCAGCATGCCATTCATCTGCCTAGACAAGTTCAATATAACCATGAACAGAGAAACTGTCATTATGACACAATAAGATTAATATATAACAGAAGAAGAGATAGAAACTATATAAAATCTTCCTGAAAATTCTGATGGACTGGAACCATAATAGTGTTACCAACATCCTTTTTCTGAGCTGACGAGCACACTAAACAAAGTCAAAATTCATGGTGTATACATATAGAAAAAAAATTACACACGATTTATACAGTCCCGATAAAATTATACTGTGGCATAGTATATTGAAATTCAACCTAACAGCATAGGGAATATATATATGTCCCATAATGTCAAAATACATAAGGAGCCCATTAGGCTGGGGTGTAAAACTTGCAACCCCTATTTCAACAGAACTAATCTAAACAAGCGCCCTTCTGTGCCACAGCATAGGAGGTCGATATTATATTTCGACGCCCATGAAAATGACGCAACAGGAGAGGAGCAATAAATCCCATAAGAATACTGACCTGAATGGCCAAGAGGTCCACATTAGCAACCCTAACGATTGAAAATATTACGTGATGTGTTTACAAGTACGCCATAACCATTCGTTTACCTGTAACGACAAAGGCAAACAAAACAAAAGGGAATTAGTCAACTTGTAATAGCGTAGGGAAACAAGTGAAGGACGAAAATAATCATGAGGTTAAAACAATACCTGTGGAACTTAAGGTCCAGATACTTAGAGCCCTAAAATCAAATTTGTATACAGAGAGGGATTAATACACAACATCTTCGAAGGGAATAGCGAGAAAGTTACAAATTAAAGCAGAGTCGAGATGCACCAAAACCTACCTCATAAAAATCCACGAAATGGTAGACGTCTGCTTGAAAGAATGCGAAGCCCACTACACCAGAGGCATAAAATGAATTAGTATCATCCTATGAACCCACAAGAGTAGGGTTGAGGATAACCCTGAAAGTGGAACTCAATCACAATGGGCGCTGAGAGTATGACTCGCATAGCCTGAAACAAGAGGCATTTCTCTTACTAAAGATTGAATGCATACTTAGAACCAGCGTGTGACCAGAGTTGAACAACGTCCTGAAATCATTTAAGCATACAATAAAGTTAAATTGAACGCTGAGGTAATTACCTGAGATCTTGTGGATAAAACGAAAGCACCATGGTTTTCTCTACAACAGAGAATCACAAACCCTCGGCCGAATGTAGAATTTTGCAGACGCAGAGGTGCACAACGAATTGAAGAATGCAAGAACCCGACTCAGCTCTACCCTAAAGACTTATATAATTCTTTGATAACCGCCTTAACCCTAACCAGAAACGATCACCATCGTCCACTTGCCAGAATCGTGGAAGCCAAGCCATGGATCGAGAGTAGCAGTGGTGATTTAAGACCATCGTATCACATTTATGGAGTATAAATCCGAATTTAAGTCGATATGTCCTGTACCAATATTGGCATGGTTGCTGTACATCTCGTGAGTCGAGCTAGCACATCGACGTGGATTCACCAGAAAAGCTAGCGAAGGGGTATGGCGAACTACACCAACTATCCAACACTCAGTTATTCATTTTGACGTCTGACGTGGATGCAAGTGATCACGCGGCGATGCACAAACCAACTAAAATCCATTTTGACCATACGCTTTACATGTATATTGATTTCAATGCAAAGTACAATATCTGAAGTCGATTTGGAAAGCTTATGTAACGTGATGTGTGTCATGTCAACCCACGTATATGGGTGTTAATGCCAAACGCATGGAAAACAATCAATTCCCAATACTATGTCGAATCATATAAACACAAAAAACAAAATCATTTCCCTCAAGTCTATACCAAGACACATGGTGGAGGAATCATAACTATGGTATGGAAAGGTTGAACCTGAATTTGATCAAAGGATCATTTAAATCATGTTTTATTATACGTGCCATAGGGTTACTATTATATTCAATAATTCGATAAATGAAATAGGTGACCCTTAAGACAAAGGTAAATTCGCAAGGGTATGCGAGACTGTATAAAGTTCAAAGACATGAAAAATATGTTCACCCTTGAAATGAAAATAAGATAAGGTAAGAGGTAGAACTAGAGGATTTAATTGAGACAGCATATGATGATGAAAAGCATCATGATAAAAAGGTGAAATGTCATAATAAACCTATACTTAAACAGTCTGAGTTCACGAAGAATTTTTTTTTTTTGGGTGTGAAAGTTAGAGGTGTGACAAATGGTATCAGAGCCCAAGTTATAAAACTGGTCTGGTGACTTTGTGCTCACGATTGCTATGTACTCACTGTGTAATTTTATTGCTATAGCAAAAGTTTTGTTTTGTTGGTTTTTCTGTTCACTGACCTGTGCTATGTAGTGTACAGTGGGGGTGATAGAATGGAAGAAGGTGGCGAAATTTATGTGGATCTGCATGGTGAACCAGATCCCAATGTGGCCATGATGGCTATGTTGCGGAATTTGCAACAAGAATTGGCTGAGATAAAAAGGCAGAATGACATATTGTCATTATCCAGTGAGGAGCAGGAAACGCTCATCAGGGAATTAACCTCACGGAACAACCAAGAAGGCGAAGGTTCCGGGAAGAGGAAAACTGATGAATCTGATGAGGAAGATGCTATTCAACATCAGAATAAGCAGAAAAAGGAATTACAAGGGGAATTCCAAAAAATCAAACCTCCCTCCTATGATGGGGAAAAGGAGGAGGATGCTGAAGCCTGGTTGCTGAATATGATTAAGTATTTCCAGGTTTATGAATATGAAAGCAATCTGAAGGCCAGATTAGCTGTCTACCAGCTACAAGGTAAGGCTACCTTGTGGTTGGAGGAGACAAAGATGGTGCATGCCATAGATGAAAAGACAGTTACTTGGGAAGATTTCCAGGCTAAATTCAAGAATCGCTACTTGAATGAGAGGTACTATGATGACAAAGCGAAAGAATTTCATTAGCTTAGATTGGGACAACTCACTATCGATGAGTTTGTTACTAAATTTACCAATCTATTAAGATATGTACCTTACATAAGGGAAGAAAAGGCAAAGGTACAGAGGTTTCTGAATTGTTTGCCTATGGTATACAAAGAGAAAATTGAGTTTGACAACCCAAAAACAATGGACAAAGCTATTAGAAAAGCTAGATTATGTTACCAACAGTTCAAAGGAAAAACCGACCAAGGAAAAAGTTGGGTAAGTAAGAATGAATTCAAAGGGAGAAAACAGAAACCAGCCTATTTGAAGAATTTTGGCAGAGATCATCAGCGGAAAATATTTGGAAAACCCAAAGAAAGTCAAACTGCACAGTCTCAAGTGGCATCGAAACCAATAGAGGGAGACAGTAAAAAGGAGGGAACAGTCAGAATGAAGGAGCCCTTGAAATTTTGGGGCTGTGGAGAACCCCATCTTTTGAGGGACTTCCCCCATAGAAATGCTCATATGCTCATGAGGGATCGGGAAGCGACAACAGTAAATGATATAGCCAGAAACATACCAACTATCAGTGCAGCCCTGGAAAATCGGCAAGCAGAGCATCAAGCAACCATGGTGGAAATGGAGGGTAAGATTTTTGACCTACCTGTTTCTGTTCTGATTGATCGAGGTGCTTCTTTGAGTTACATTAGTCCCAATATTGTAGAAAAATGTAACTTAAAAAACTGAAAAATTTCAACAGTCATGGCTGGTACAGCTGGCCACTGGAACAAAAAGAAAGGTAACACATAAACTGCCCAGAACAGAAATCCAATTAAATGAGTTTCGAACAGAAGTGAATTTGAACATTTTACCCTTAGGGTCATATGATCTATTTATAGGAATGGACTGGCTGGAAAAGAAGAAAGCTTTGATGAATTGCTGGGATAAGACTTTGCACTGTGTAGATGAGGAAGGGAAACCTTTCATTCTAAAAGGGAAACAAAAAACCTATTTCTGTCAGACAAATTTCAGCATTGCAATTAAAAAGAGCAGCTAGAAAAGGATATCAGGTTTATGCAGTGCATGTGGAAGAAATAGAACAGAAAACTGAAGAAGAATTACTGGATGCTGTACTAGTAATAAGAAAATTCAAGGAAGTTTTTCCAAAGGAAATCCCTCATCTTCCCCCCAAAAGAGAGATTGATTTCTCAATCGATCTGGTGCCAGGAGCAACACCTTTGTCACGAGCACCCTATCGAATGAGTCATCCTGAACTTATGGAATTGAAAATGCAATTGCAAGAACTGCTAGATAAAGGGTATATCAGACCAAGTGTGTCTCCTTGGGGAGCACCACTGCTGTTCATGAAAAAGAAAGATGTAACTTTCAGGATGTGCATTGATTATAGGCAACTGAATAAGTTGACCATTAAAAATAGATATTCTTTGCCTAGAATTGATGATCTTTTTGATCAGGTGAGAGGAGCTTCAGTATTCTCAAAAATTGACTTAAGAACTGGTTACCACCAGCTCAGAATTAAAGAGGAAGACATCAGCAAAACGGCCTTTCGAACCAGGTATGGCCACTACGAATTTGTAGTCCTACCTTTTGGTTTGACAAATGCCCCTGCCACATTCATGTGCCTAATGGACAGTGTGTTGAACAAGTATTTGGATAAGTTTTTCCTTTTTTTCATAGATGATATTTTAGTTTACTCAAATAGTGAAGAGGAACACAAAGAACACCTGAGGATAGTATTGCAAACTCTAAAGGAAAATCAGCTATACACTAAATTTAGCAAATGTGAGTTCTATAAGGACAAGATCCAATACTTGGGTCATATTATTTTGGAACAAGGCCTTGCTGTTGACCCGAAGAAGATAAAGGCTATAAAAGAATGGCCCGTGCCCGCTGATGTTTCAGCAGTTAGATCATTCATGGGGATTGCCGGCTATTATCGCAGATTTGTGGAGAGATTTTCTGCCATAGCCCATCCCATCACTTCCTTACAGAGGAAAGGTGTCAAGTTTGAATGGACTGAAAAATGCCAAAACAATTTCGACAAATTAAAACTGAAACTTACTACAGCCCCTATACTGAAGATTGTAGATCCTGATAAGGAATTTGTGGTATGTACGGATGCATGTAGAGAAGGATTGGGAGGAGTTCTTTTGCAGGAAAACTCAGTGATTGCCTATGAATCCAGGAAACTGAAGATACATGAACAGAATTATAGTGCTTATGATTTAGAGTTAGCCGTTGGTATTCATGCTTTGAAAATGTGGCGACACTATCTTCTTGGGAAAAAATTTACATTGATGACTGATCATATTAGTCTCAAATATTTCTTTTCTCAAACTGAATTGAATGCCAGACAAGCCAGATGGCTGTCCTTTTTAAGTGAGTTTGACATGGACATAAAACATATTAGAGGGAAGGAGAATAAGGTTACTGATGCATTGAGAAGAAATTCTTGTCAGCATATCAATAATATTGGAAGTAGTGCTCAGATTGATGTAGAAGAATTGGTGCATAAAGCAACCAATCAAGACCCAAATTATGAAACACTTTTGATGAAATTACAGAAACAGGAGAAAACTGATTTCACCCAAAACCAAAAAGGGCTGATTTGTTATAAGAACAGATTGTATATCCCCAATGTAAAGACTCTAAAAAGAGAAATTCTGGATGAGTACCACAAACAACCCTATGCAGGCCATCCAGGGTATCAGAAAATGTTAACAGCCCTGAAAAAGAAGTTGTTCTGGCCAGGAATGAAGAGAGATGTAGCAGAATGGAAGTGGGACACCGTTTCCATGGACTTCATTACAGGATTACCCAAAACCAAACACCAGCATGACTCGATAATGGTGGTAGTAGACACTTTAACCAAAGCTGCTCACTTTATACCAGTGAAATCCACCTTTGGAACAGCTCAAGTGGCGAATGTGTTCGAATGTGTTCGTAAAGGAGATCGTAAGACTCCATGGAGTTCCTAAGGTGATTGTGTCAGATAGGGATGCTAAGTTTACAGCAGCCTTTTGGAGGGTATTGTTTGCAGGAATGGGTACTAAATTGAATTTTAACACTGCCTACCACCCTTAGAATGATGGTCAAACGGAAAGAACTAATCAAATTTTGGAGGACATGCTGAGAATGTATGTGATGGATAGCTGAATTTGCCTATAATAACATCTATCAATCCTCCATCAAAATGAGTCCGTTTGAGGCACTGTATGGAAGGGAGTGTCGTACTCCTTTGAACTAGATTCAGCCAAAAGAAAAACTAATGTTGGGACCAGATTCTTTACAAGAAATGGAAGGAATTGTCAAACAGATACAAAAGAACATCAAGACAACACAAGATCGCTAGAAGAGTTATGCAGATCAGAAAAGAGTGCATAGAGAATTTAAAGTTGGGGAGCATGTATATTTGCGTATTGAACCCAAAAAGAGCACCCTCTATGCTGGTAGTTGTGCAAAATTGGCACCCAAATACTGTGGTCCCTTTGAAATACTAGAAAGGGTGGGACCAGTGGCTTACAAGCTGGCCTTACCCCCAATGTTAGAGTTCATGATGTCTTTCATGTTTCATTGTTAAAAAGATATGTGCATGATGCTTCCCATATAGTTGATTGGAATGTTGTATAGGTGGAATCAGAAGGGGAGTTTTTGCCATAACCGCTTCAAATATTGGAGCGGGAAGAAATTGAATTGAGAAGCAGAACGGTAGCAAGAGTAAAAGTGCAGTGGAAGCACTTTACTGCTGAAGAAGCTACCTGGGAACGAGAGACTGAAATAATGGAAAAATATCCATTTTTATTTGCAAAATAAACTCTAGTAGTTGAATAACAACACCGAGGACGGTGTTTATTTTCAGAGGGGGAATATGTAACACCCCCAATTCATGTGATTGCATTTTAAAGTTAGATACTTGAACTTTACATCCTAAGGGGAGTGGACCCCAAAGGATAATTATTTTGTGAATGTAATTAAACATTTAATTGAGGAAATGAATAAATTATGGTGGTGCAAATTGACCAAAAATGAGATGATGAGATCACTTTCTAAATATATGAGGATGGATGAGGCAATATTTCCCCACAATCTTTCAAAAATCTTTGGAAGATAGTAAGTTTTAAATTTAGATTTTTGAGGAAAAATATGAATTACCCCAATGATGAGGAAAGTAGTTGGGAAGAGGTAAAAAGCTGGAAAAGCTGAGGAAAAGCATAAAACAGCTTTAAAGAATCCCTAAATGGGAAGCCTAGGCAAACATGAGGGAAAGCATCCTGAGAATCTGGACGCAGAATTACAAACATGCTTTGGGGAACAATAGCTTAAATAAGCTGCTCTTGTAGAGATTAGAGGTTAATCTGCTGCAGGAGGTGATCTTAGCTCGGGGGTGAGTTCTGGGAGACAGAAGGACTCTAAGGTTGGGAGGTTGGTCTACTGCACTAGTGGTATGTCTCTGAGAAAATAAATTGTCTTCTTGTTTATTATGGTATGAATTGGCTACATATAAAACACAAAATTTGTCTCTAAAATATTATATTCATTAGTCTACATTTAACAGAATGTAATCACCAGGCCGTAACCTGGTCATCCTGTATAGTTGTAGAGGAAAATCCTGTAATGTGGAATTCCACAGAATTTTTAAACCCAGGGTTGAGTTAAATCTGAGGAAACCTTGTTCTTTCAGGAAACATTGTGAATTTGTTTTTAATCTGCTTCTATTTCCTAGCATAATTTTTATAACAGCTACTATAGAGAGAAATGAAATTCACTATAGTATACCAGAACCATTGCAGGATATAAATTAAAACTTATACTGTTTAGGAAATAACATAGGCAGAGATTCAATAAACTGATCTCAGGTTCAGCCAAGAAATTCTGTTATAATTCCAGAAAAATAAATGGTTTAAATCAACCAGGTTGTGCATGAGTCACTTGGTCTAGGGGAGGAAAGGAGTACCTATTTATAAACAAAATATACTAGAAACTATGGTCTCCTGAAAACTACTCTAATATTATATCACTGAAATTGATTTCATTTAAGGTATAAATTATGAGTAAGCAGTTGAGAACTACAGTAGCACAGAGTTAAATTATTGCAACAGTATGTACAATACATTTACATAAACACTATTTCCATTAATCAAGAGGAAAAAGGGAATGGGTTTTAATCCCATAACCAGCCTTCAAAAACATTTATTACCATGTACACAGGCATACAAGAGCTGGGTAACTAGATATAATAAAACTAGAAGAAGCTGAAGAATAGAAAGTATGCAGACAATTCTGGAAAACAGGAGAATATAATTTCTAGACTTCCATAAATATTAACCTATGTTTAGGAGAAAAAAATGGACTCATAAATTTCAGCATGCCATTCATCTGCCTAGACAAGTTCAATATAACCATGAACAGACAAACTGTCATTATGACACAATAAGATTAATATACAAGAGAAGAAGAGATAGAAACTATATAAAATCTTCCTGAAAATTCTGATGGACTGGAACCATAATAGTGTTACCAACATCCTTTTTCTGTGCTGATGAGCACACTAAACAAAGTCAAAATTCATGGTGTATACATATAGAAAAAAAATTACACACGATTTATACAGTCCCGGTAAAATTATACTGTGGCATAGTATATTGAAATTCAACCTAACAGCATAGGGAATATATATATGTCCCATAATGTCAAAATACATAAGGAGCCTATCAGGCTGGGGTGTAAAACTTGCAACCCCTATTTCAACAGAACCAATCTAAACAAGCACCCTTCTGCGCCACAGCATAGGAGGTCGATATTATATTTTGACGCCCATGAAAAAGACGCAACAGGAGAGGAGCAATAAATCCCATAAGAATACCGACCTGGACGGCCAAGAGGTCCACGTTAGCAACCCTAACGATTGAAAATATTACGTGCTGCGTTTACAAGTATGCCATAACCATTCGTTTACCTGTAACAACAAAGGAAAACAAAACAAAAGGGAATTAGTCAACTTGTAATAGCGTAGGGAAACAAGTGAAGGACGAAAATAATCATGAGGTTAAAACAATACCTGTGGAACGTAAGGTCCAGATACGTAGAGCTCTGAAATCAAATTTGTATACAAAGAGGGATTAATACGCAACATCTTCGAAGGGAATAGGGAGAAAGTTACAAATTAAAGCAGAGACGAGACGCACCAGAACCTACCTCATAAAAATCCACGAAATGGTAGACGTCTACTTGAAAGAATGCGAAGCCCACTACACCAGAGGCATAAAACGAATTAGTATCATCCTATGAACCCACAAGAGTAGGGTTTACGATAACCCTGAAAGTGGAACTCAATCACAATGGGCGCTGAGAGTATGACTCGCATAGCCTGAAACAAGAGGCATTTCCCTTACTAAAGATTGAATGCATACTCAGAACCAGCGTGTGACCAGAGTTGAACAACGTCCTAAAATCATTTAAGCATACAATAAAGTTAAATTGAACGCTGAGGTAATTACCTGAGATCTTGTGGATAAAACGGAAGCGCCATGGTTTTCTCTGCAACAGAGAATCACAAACCCTCGGCTGAATGTAGAATGTTGCAGATGTAGAGGTGCACAACGAATTGAAGAATGCAGAAACCCGACTTAGCTCTACCCTAAAGACTTATATAATTCTTCGATAACCACCTTAACCCTAACCAGAAACGATCACCATCGTCCACTTGGCATAATCGTGGAAGCCAAGCCATGGATCGAGAGTAGCAGTGGTGATTTAAGACCGTCGTATCACATTTATGGAGTATAAATACGAATTTAAGTCGATATGTCCTGTACCTATATTGGCATGGTTGCTGTACATCCCGTGAGTCGAGCTAGCACATTGACGTGGATTCACCAGACAAGCTAGCGAAGGGGTATGGCGAACTACACCAACTATCCAACACTCAGTTATTCATTTTGACGTCTGACGTGGATGCAAGTGATCACGCGGCGATGCACAAACCAACTAAAATCCATTTTGACCATACGCTTTACGTGTATATTGATTTCAATGCAAAGTACAATATCTGAAGTCGATTTGGAAAGCTTATGTAACGTGATGTGTGTCATGTCAACCCGCGTATATGGGTGTTAATGCCAAACGCATGGAAAACAATCAATTCCCAATACTATGTCGAATCATATAAACACAAAAAACAAAATCATTTCCCTCAAGTCTATACCAAGACACATGGCGGAGGAATTGTAACTATGGTATGGAAAGGTCGAACCTGCATTTGATCAAAGGATCATTTAAATCATGTTTTATTATACGTGCCATAGGGTTACTATTATATTCAATAATTCGATAAATGAAATAGGTGACCCTTAAGACAAAGGTAAATTCACAAGGGTATGCGAGACTGTATAAAGGTCAAAGACATGAAAAATATGTTCACCCTTGAAATGCAAATAACATAAGGTAAGAGGTAGGAGTAGAGGATTTAATTGCGACAGCATATGATGATGAAAAGCATCATGATAAAAAGGTGAAATGTCATAATAAACCTATACTTAAACAGTCTGAGTTCATGAAGACAAATTTTTTTTTGGGTGTGAAAGTTAGAGGTGTGACAATATGATTAAAATCTTTAATATATTTCAATTGAATTAATTTAATTCTAAATACAAAATAATCATATATTTATTAATATAAATTAAAATTTATTTATTAAAAATAATAATCATCCAATTTTAATTTATAATTACCTATGATAAGTTTCTTCTCCCATTGCATCTAAATAAGTGTAACCATTGATTAATTTGGTTCTAAATCCAAATTAATTGCAAAGACAAAATAATCATATATTTATTAATATAAATTAAAATTTATTTATTAAAAATAATAATAATCCAATTTTAATTTATAATTATCTATAATAAGTTTATTCTCTTGTTGCATCTAAATAAATGTAACCATTGATTTCACTTTGCATAGAATAATGCAATTATTTATAAAAGAAAATAAATACTAAAAATTTATTAAACTTTTATTTCTTTATGGAGCTGACAAAAATATTAAAAATTTATTTAAGGGCAGTAAGATAATGAAATGCATTAAACAAAATCTACTTAACGGATAGTCAAGTTGCATCACAGGAAGTTCAATCAGGGAGCTGCATTAGTAAAAATATATTTCTTCATAAAATCCACGTTGTAAAGGAGGTTCAGGCACTCACAAGCAAGCATAACCCTTTCTAAGGCAAGGCCTTGCCTTCCCTCTGCAGCTTGTTTCCTGCATGGTGTAGCTATCGTCTATCCATAGAAAATGTATCCAAAATCAATTATTCAACGTACACTGCCAATTGCTCTACTCGGCATTACCCTCAGCTCCCATATATCCCCGTTATTTTGCCAGAATTTATGCACGATGTAGTTGCTACATTGGCATGTTACTTCAGAACCCAACAACTTTATCGATTCAAAATGTGAAGAAATATATTATAAAAAATAATGATAGATATATATCATAAATAATGATAATATTTGAAAAATTAAAATAAATTTCAAATTTATATATGAAAATTGTAATACAAATAAATGGTTTTCTTTCACGAGAATCATTTATTTTAGGATGAAAGGTTAATTTATTTAGCTAAGTTGTTGTTTTTTTTTTTTTCATTGAGTTTGTTGCTATATTATATTTGAAAAAAAATGATAGGGAGAAGTCCCTGTTACATTTTAATGATGGAGAGGACACTCATGGAGGGGTAAAATGACAAAATAACGAGCCTCCATTGTGGCAACTATTAGTACTATATTGCATTATAGATTCATGATATATTCTAACAAACTACGAAAGCATGAGTGCAAATTTAAAAGACATGAAAAAAAGAGAAAGAGGAGGAATAAGGATTAATAAATGTTGATTGGTCGGTCAATTGAAGCATCGGTGTTGTCTTGATTATCATCTGGATTGGTAGTTTCTACATTGTTTGAGCTGGAACTTGGAGCAGAACATTTGTCTAGCATGTAGTTCAGGATTTGGAGGGATTCTTCCATGTGAGCACAGTGATTTGAGGTGTTCAATAGCTGCTGCTGACAGGATTGTGCTTGTTGTTGGAGGAAGGCAATATCCACTTGATGTTTTTCTTCCATGATCTTCAACTAACCACGAATCAATGTCATTTCTGCTTGAAGGTATACACAATGGAAGACATTTTCTCTTCTCATGTTGGCACCAGAGGTCTGGGAAATGGATCGAGCAATGTTCAGTAGAAGAATTAATAAGCTGAGTGGGTGCACGGAGAGGCCGGGGTTGTAGGAAAACAGTGCTGAAGAGGCAGTAAATAAGTTAAATTCTCTGAGCAACACAGGGGGAGGCACAGAAGGGAGGTTGAGACTATCACAAGATATATCAGGTAGCGGAGAAGCAACGGGGACAGGGGAGACTAGGGAAACCACTGCAAACAATCGCTCGCAGGTTTGTCCTGGAAGAACAAGGATGCTGTCATACCAAAGACAGAGAGAGGAGGGGAATGCAGGGTGCAGTGCAATCACATATGCAGGATTGATGAGGCATACCATGTTGGAAATATGATGCAGAGTGTTGTCCTTGATGGCAACCCACTAAATGAAGATGAAGACATGCGACTATTGACATATGTTGTCCTTGATGGCAAACCACCGGATGAAGTTATTCTTGACTTGATGGACTTGGTAAACGATGTAAATCTGATGTGATATGATGCTGAGTGTCTGATGTGATATGATGTTAGTTAGCAATATGATGCTAAGTGTTGTCATTAATGGCAACTCACTTGATGAAGAAGATGGCAACTTCTTGATGAAGTTGTGTTTGCTAGAATATGTTCTTGATGAAGGAAATATGATGTATCTACAGTGTGTACAGAAGGCAATGAAGAAAGGAATTCAGCATGTGCTAATTCTATGATGAAAAAGAGTATGTCTCTTGGCATACGCGGATTGGCCTAGGGAAAGTCGCGTATGCACGCGGAAAGGAACGTTCCAAGTCGCGTATGGGTAAAAGCGCTCAAAAAGTGCAAAACCAAGGGTAACCACCATGGTATTAACCCATTGTATTGGGTAATGATCCGCCTAATTGACCCCGTCCAGGAATACCATCGGAAGTAATGTAGTTTTGGGCTCATGGTATTGAAAAAGGGGCTCATGAAAAAACATTGAAAAAGGAACTAAACATATATAAGGAGGAAAATTTCATTATGCAAAATGTGAGTGTGGTGCAAGATATACGAGCTTGAATGAATACTTCTCTACGAAGTATATACGAATGGAAAGGGTTACACTTGAATGATAAATCAGAATGTATGATGCACCAATGATGAAGAAGGGGATCTAGATCTGAATTGCTCCTGTATTTGCTAGATCTGATTATGGAAGGCTTAGATCTGTGATGAGGCGAGCATCTTGGCGAACATCTGGCTGAAGAAAAAGGGTAGATCTGAACTGAATATCTGATCTGATGATGTATGCTGCTCTGTAATAATTGAAGATCTATACGCTACTTCGCCGCGGAGGAAGCGCGTATATACGCGGCTTCCGCGAAGAGAAAGCGCGTATGCGCAATAAAATATACACTGTGGTATACATACAAACTAGGGTTTGCTGAAGCAAGGGGTATGAAATATCTGATCTGTTCTGCTGTGTTTCTGCTATCTGATCTGTGTTGATATGTATCTGATGATGATGTATGGTTGTGCTTAAAAGTATGAAAAGGGTCCAGTATGAAAATATGATGAAATGTGGCCTGCAAGTGTTGTTCTATTGAAGTGGTTGGATCCAGTGTGAAAATTGATGAAACGTGGTCCAAGGTGGTGCTGAGGGTTGTAGCCTTCAGTCAGGGGGTCGTAGCTCCCTTCCAGGTGAGGCTGGTAAACGAGAGCAGGGGGTCGTAGCTCCCTTCCAGGAGAGGCTGGTAAACGAGTCAGGGGGTTGGAGCTCCCTTCCGGGAGAGGCTGGTAAACGAGCGCAGGTGGGTGCCTGCGTGCTGGTAGGAGTCTGCACCAGCACATATGTTGTAAGATGTTTTCTCTATAATAAAATATTGAAGGCTGAGCAACTGCAGCGGTGGTTTTCTCCCGACTTGGGTTTCCACCTAAAAATCCTGGTGTTCATGTGCGATGCTTTGTGTGATGGTTTATTACATTTCTTCTGCACACACATGTTACTGCTTATTGAATATACGATGAATAAATGAAGGAATGATTTAAGTGAAGAATTAATGACATAAATGAATGTCTGTGTATACGCGAGTTTTCGTAAAAATTCATCAAACGTAGCGTATATACGCAAGTACGAGGAAGCCAAGCGTATGCGTTTTTAAATGAAAAAGTGAAAGTTTGAATATACGATGAAAATGCTGATTCACCCCCCCCTCTCGGTATTTTTCCCAACAATTGGTATCAGAGGAGGTCCTTGTGCAGAAGCTTGATCGCTTAAAGGAGATCCGTCACAATGGGAAGTCAAGAAGGAGTAATGTCTATAAAGCCACCTCTATTCAATGGAAGCAATCTGATATTCTGGAAGGTACGTACAAAAGCATATATGCAAAGTCTTGGTGCAGATGTATGGGCAATCGTGGAAGAAGGTTATCAATACCCGGCAAGTATTCCTACTGATGCAGCTGAAAGAAAGAAATATGAAATCAATGCCAAAGCAGTGAATGTCTTATTGGGAAGCATGTCTGAATCAGAATTTGCTAAAGTGATGCAGCTACATTCAGCAAAAGATATATGGGACAAAATCATTCTAAGCTATGAAGGAGACAGAAAGGTAAAAAGTGCAAAACTCCAAACTCTTAGAATTGAATATGAAAATTTGAAGATGCATAGTGATGAAAGTGTTGCCAGTTTCTTTCTTCGTCTAGATGATATTGTAAATCGGATGAGAAATTTGGGTGAAACCATGGCTGATACTACTCTGGTGGGAAAGGTCTTGAGATCTTTGACTTCAAAATTTGACTCTAAAGTTTCTGCTATTGAAGAAAGACAAGATTTGCAAACTCTTACTATTGTTCAATTACATGGTACTCTGACTGCTTTTGAAATGAGACAAGGAGGCCCTTCTCAAGTAAGAGAAGCTGCTTTTAAGGCATCTACAAAAGGAAAGGAAAAAGAAGTTGTCAAAGAATCCAGCTATATATCCGATGAAGAAGAAGCAAATTTCGTGAGAAAGCTCCAACTAGGTACTGGAAGATTCAAAGGTAAGCTTCCCTTCAAATGTTTTGAGTGTGGAAAAGTTGGTCATTATGTTGCTAAATGTCCTTATAGAGAAAAGCATGGTAAAGGGAAACAATTTGAGAAGAGAAAGAGTTATTATGCAAAAGAAGATGATGATGAAGTGTCCAGTGAAGATGAAGAAGATTTTGACCAAGATCTGAAAGTGCTCATGGCTAAGAAGCAAAAGAAGAAGGTTACTCGAGGAAAGGAGATACCTCAGAAATCATGTATAGAAAAAATTGAAGAAGATGAAACAGATTCTGACGAAGATCTACAAGCACTCATGGCAAAGAAGAAAAAGGAGAAGGCCACTTGTAATACTCTTCTTTGTGCAAACAATAGTAAAGATAGTGAAAGTAAAGTTATGGATCTAGAAGAAGCTCTCAAGATTAAAGAAGAAGAACTACAAAGTTCATACAATAAGCAAGAAACTATCTATAAAGAGATGATCTCACAAATGAAAGATCAAATAGAAATGCTGAATGAACAGGTGGACAAGTATCAAAGGTTTCATACCTATGCATCCAACCGAATTAAAGATCTAGAAGCAGATCTTGAAAAATCAAGAAAGAAGAATGAAGGACTTGAAGCTGCTATCATCTTTCTGCAAGCAGAGCTAGAAGCATCAAGTAAGGAGAATGAGGAACCTCTACAATCCTTTGAAAAGGAAGGGCTTGAAGCAGAAATTATCTCTCTCAAAGAAGATCTGGAAAAATCAAATAAGAAGAATAAAGAGCTGGAACAAACATGTGAAGAAAACGAAAATTGGCTGAAAGAAGAGATCCTAAATCTAAAGGATCAAGTTGAATATGGAAGAAGAAAAGAAGAAAGCATGACAAAGCAATGTCAAGCCTTGGAGGTTGAGGTAAACATTCTCAAAGGTAAAACTGTTGAGGTTTCATGATAGTACTAATATCCTGGACAATATTCTGAGTAATCAAAGGTCTCCTGCTATCAAACATGGTCTTGGTTTCCATGAAACTGTTAAAGGAGAATCTAGCTCACAAGGAATTGCCAAAAATTCAGAAGATCTCAATGCAAAACCTGATGTGTTGAAAGAAACAAAAGATCAACCAACAATCATGAATTCTCAAAAGAATTCATTCAAGAACGTTGAATGTTTTAAATGTCATAATTATGGGCATGTTGCAGTAAATTGCAGGAGCAGATCATTTCAGCCACAAACAAACAAATTCTACTCAGAAAGGTACTCTAGCTTCTTCGGGGGATATTGTTTTTCATGTAACAAGTATGGACATAAATCAGCTGATTGTAAATGGAGGAAGAATAGAAATACTCATTATGATTCTTATGATTATTTCTCTGGCCACATGAGATGTTATGCTTGTAATAAGTATGGACATGTAGAAAAAGAATGCAGGATGAACAGATCTGGGAAAGTGGACAATTTTCAACACACTGTTGGAAAGCTCAAGCAAATTTGGAAAAAGAAGGAGGACCGATCAGAAACGTAGGGAATTCAGACCCTACTGCAGTCATACACTTCTGGAAGCTTACTTCTCTGATTGACTGCAGGAATGATGTGGGATACATTATGAGATTTAGTAATGTATTGTCACAAGGGGAGCAATGCATGATGAATCTCATGGTTGATTTGATTATTCTGGTTATGTTTACTTCTGACAGCGCATCTGATGTGGAAAGGACAGGTACAGGAGGTACAAGCTCAGGAAGAAATGAAGGAAGATGGAAATTTTCTATGCTTCACTTTCCATACGCAGGTTCCATTAACTAAAGTCGCGTATACACGCAAGTTCCAGAAGATGCAGTCGCGTATTCATTGATGATAAGAAAATTTATCTGATAGCTGAAGATCTGAAGCAGAGGTCCAGGGGGAGCATCAGTCTGACTGCTGATGATTGCACTTTTAGCATCATTCTAGTTATACTCATGATAATGAAATGATGCATGGGTTCTTGTGTTGAAGATTATGGATGAAGCCTGGTTGCTTTATGATGAAGAGCATTCATTGTTGAGATAAAAGTCTTATAGTTCAGAGATGAGGACAGATCATGCAGAGATTGTTGTTAATGACTTGCTGTTGAAGGTGTCTCAGATTGCACAAGTTAAGGAAGAAGCACAGGTTTAGGGGGAGTAGCAGGTTGAATTCTAATGGTTGCATTGTTGGAAATATGACTGCTTATTCTTTGGTCTTGGTGATACTCATGCTCAAATGATGATGATTTAGTACATGGATTATTATGATGAGATTTTGAGCCCTGGTTGTTGATAAGTATCTTTGTGTGGATGAGTTGGATATTGTTTGTTTCAGATCATGTAGAGTTTGGTTGCTATGGTTGAGATCTTTTGCCTACATATGTTACTTCATGTTACATCTTGAAGGTCATGGTGATGTAGGATGGTGGTGGACCACATGAATGATTGCTTGACACTTATGAGAAGTTGTTGTTTTGGTATGATAAACTTTCTTGGAAAGATTGTATTGATGCTGCAAAGGATCTGAAGGCTTGGTTACTAATGGGCTTATGCTACAACCATTGGATGACGCTTGAAGACACAACTACACTATTCTGTTATATCTGTAGTCCAGGGAAGTAGTCAAATATCTCAGAAAGAAGCTGAACATTGTCTGTTCCTCATAGAGAATCAAATCTGCATAAATTTTAGAAGATGGCTTGGGATACGCGGGTTTCCTGAAACACAGTCGCGTGTGTACGCGAGTTCCTGCACATAAAACCGCGTATGTTTGGTTGCTGACAATTTTTTGGATGGTTCAGCATTCTTCGGCACAGCTGCAGTGCTGTCTGGTATCTCTGATACTGTTTGGTATCTCTGGTGGTGTTCCAGTTCTCACAATTCTGTTTCTAATGTTTTGATGAAGATGCCTTGATGATTTGTTGGTGGAAGTTTTCAGGATGCACAAACTAAGGGGGAGCCTTAGTCATTTGGAAAGATTGCGTGGTTGCACAGATTCAGGGGGAGCATCAGTTTTGCTGATTATAATGCATTGCTGGCATTATGGTGGTTCTGATATATGATCTCTCTTGAGGTCTTTTTGGTATTAATTATGAAAATTCATATTTGTACTTTGATGAAAAGGTCTGGTTGAGACCCTTGTTGTAAAATTGTATTATTCAGTCATGTAAGGGCTTGTCAAGTTGTAAACCCACTTGGTTGGGTAGCTGAGTCATGTTTGTAAACCCACTTGGTTGGGTAGCTGAGTCAAATGTGTAAACCCACTTGGTTGGGTACTTGAGTCTCATATGGAAATCCACTTGGTTGGATATTTGATGTAAGTATGAGTCATTGGTGATAGGAACTTCATAGAGTCATGTACTTCATTGACAAATATGTTTGAAGATTCAGCATGAACTCAGGGGGAGCTTGGCCACTTCAGCACATATCAGATCTGCAGAATGGTTCTTCCACATGAGGAGAAAAGGAGAAGAGTGTTGGTTTTTGATCCACCCTTTGCCCTTGATGTCAAAGGGGGAGAGTGACATGGTGTTTGAATAAAGAGAAGATAATGATGTGACATATTTGGGAGAGTGACATGGTATCTATCTGCTATGGTAACCAAACACCATCGTGGTTGCCATCAAGTCCAAAGGGGGAGATTGTTGGAAATATGATGCAGAGTGTTGTCCTTGATGGCAACCCACTGAATGAAGATGAAGACATGTGACAGTTGACATGTGTTGTCCTTGATGGCAATACACCTGATGAAGTTATGCTTGACTTGATGTACTTGGTAAACGATGTAAATCTGATGTGATATGATGTTAGTTAGCAATATGATGCTAAGTGTTGTCATTGAATGGAAACTCACTTGATGAAGTTGGGCTTGATAGAATATGTTCTTGATGAAGTAAATCTGATGTATCTACAGTGTGTACAGAAGGCAATGAAGAAAAGAATTCAGAATGTGCTCAAAATATGATGAAAAGAGTATGTCTCTTTGTATACGCGGATTGGCCTAGGGGAAGTCGCGTATGCACGCGGAAAATAACGTGCCAAGTCGCGTATGGGCAAAAACGCTCAAAAAGTGCAAAACCAAGGGTAACCACCATGGTATTGACCCATTGTATTGGGTAATGATCCGCCTAATTGACCCCGTCCAGGTAGTTTTGGGCTCATGGTATTTTTTTGGCCCATGGTATTGAAAAAGGGGCTCATGGTATTGAAAAAGGATAAACATATATAAGGAGAAGAATTTCATTGTGCAAATCATGAGAGTGGTGCAAGATGTCTGAGCTTGAATGAATACTTCTCTCTGAAGTATATCTGAATGGAAAGGGTTACACTTGAATGATAAATCTGAATGTATGATGCACCAATGATGAAGAAGGGGATCTAGATCTGAATTGCTCTTGTATTTGCTAGATCTGATTATGGAAGGCTTAGATCTGTGATGAGGCGAGCATCTTGGCGAACATCTGTCTGAAGCAAAAGGGTAGATCTGAACTGAATATCTGATCTGATGATGTATGCTACTCTGTAATAATTGAAGATCTATACGCTACTTCATCGCGAAGGAAGCGCGTATATACGCGGCTTCAGCGAAGAAACGACGTATCTTAATAAAATATCTAACATTGTATACATACAAACTAGGGTTTCTTTGAAGCAAAATTGTGAAATATCTGATCTGTTCTGTTGTGTTTCTGCTATCTGATCTGTGTTGATAAGTATCTGTTGGTGATGTATGTTTGTGCTTAAAAGGTTTGGAAAGGGTCCAGTCTGGAAATATGATGAAATGTGGCCTGCAAGTGGTGTTCTATTGAAGTTGTTGGATCCAGTGTGAAAATTGATGAAACGTGGTCCAAGGTGGTGCTGAGGGTTGTAGCCTTCAGTCAGGGGGTTGTAGCTCCCTTCCAGGTGAGGCTGGTAAACGAGAGCAGGGGGTCGTAGCTCCCTTCCAGGAGAGGCTGGTAAACGAGTCGGGGGGTCGTAGCTCCCTTCCAGGAGAGGCTGGTAAACGAGCGCAGGTGGGTGCCTGCGTGCTGGTCAAGTCTGCGCCAGCACATATGTTGTAAGATGTTTTCTCTATAATAAAATATTGAAGGGTGAGCAACTGCAGCGGTGGTTTTCTCCCGACTTGGGTTTCCACCTAAAAATCCTGGTGTTCATGTGTGATGCTTTGTGTGATGGTTTATTCTGTTGTTCTTGCACATGTTTACTTGCTTATTGAATATACGATAGATAAATGAAGGAATGATTTAAGTGAAGAATTAATGACATAAATAGATATCTGTGTATACGCGAGTTTCGTAAAGGGTATCCGCGTATATACGCAAGTCTGGTTCAGGAAAGTAGCGTATGCGTTTTAGAAGTAAGAAAAAGTGAAAGTTTTGAATATGCAGTAAATACTGATTCACCCCCCCCTCTCAGTATTTTTCCCAACATACCGAGGAGAGAGGGCATATAAATAAGAGAGGCACGAGGGATTAGCCGGAAGGTAGAAGACATGGGGCGAGCTTCACGAGGGGATAAAGTCACGGGTAAGGCATCACAGATGGTATGGGGAGATCTTGCTTGCGCTGATAGGATATTGAAGAGAATCATGCAGTCGGATATTGAGGTAGAGATAGATATCATGGCAAAGGAGAAAATGATGTGCCATCTTGGTAGAATAGCTGACCGACAGGTCTACTGCAAGCTTTGTTAGCTAAGATATCAGCTTGTTTATTATTTTCTTTGAGAATATGAAAAAAGGAGAGATCTTTTAATAACTTTGCTCAGAATATGGCATCTATCGATGAGTCTGCTGAGAGAAATATTGGGAGTTTTCTTAGCATTTATCATCATATTAACCATAATTGTGGAATCACTGAATATCATAAAAATTTGCATATTTAAGTTCTTGATGATTTGGAGACCTTTGAACAGAGCATAGGCCTCAGCTCTGTTGTTTGAAAAAGAGACAAACCCCCATTCAAAGGAAGCCAAAATGCAACCATGTTCATTCATAATAAGACCTCCAACCCCATCAATGGGTTAGCCTTTGAGGAACCATCAAAGAAGAGTGCAAGTCTTTTATAACCATCCATACACTCGATAAATTGTTTCTCCTTGAGTCTTATAATGGGTGAAATCCCGAATTGGGAAACACTTTTTGGTGGATGGCTAGAATTTGGGTGAAATTTTTAATTTCTCATCCGAGAAAATAGTCAACTCAATTTCTCGACCGAGAGTTTTTAAAACTCTCGTCCAAGAGATTTTTAATGTTTCGCCCAAGAGTTTCATTGGGCTTGACCAAAGTTAAAATATTCTCAGACGAGAGTTAAGTATTTTCTCATTCGAGAGTTGTATTGACATAAACTCTCGGACGAGAGTTGTAAAACTCTCAGCCTAGAGTTTTTTTAAGTCTCGTCTGAGAGTTTTATTCTTATAAAAAAACCCTAAAACATTTGTCTCCTCCAACATTCTGCACTTTCGTTTTTATTCATTCTACAGTGCAACTATCATTTTGGATGGAGCATTCGAGCCATCGTGAGCCTGAGCACGTAGATTCTTCTAGCCAGGTAAGTCTCTCCACCTTTTGCCTTGAAGATATCGAAGGAAGGTTTATGATTTTTTTATTTATTTATTTATTTTTTTCAGAAATGAAAGGCATGATTGTAAACACCCCATGCAACGGTACATTCTTCACTTGTTGCACTTTCTTGATTTTCCTGACACTCAATACAGAGTTCCATAATGTGATTTCTGAAAATTGCACAATTGTCAACCACAATATCCCACGCCCAAAGGGCTACAACATTCCACTTCTTTATTTTGAACCACAATATCCCATGCCCAAAGGGCCACAACATTCCACTTCTTGATTTCGAAACGTTTGGCCTTCTCGGTGGAAGTGCTTGCTCCGGCTTGAGAGCTGGAACCCTCGCCAGAGGGCACGAGAATCATATCTACGTCTGTTGAAGCCATTGTCTGTTATAAAAAATTCTAAAGTAACAAACCCTGGCAACGGTGGCGACAACTGGTGATTTCACTCAGAGACCAACGACTGGCTAATGTTCAAAATCTAAGCTCATTTAAGACAGAATAGTTCTTAACACATTGTTTGCTAGATCTCTTACTTCCCGAATGAGCTTCCACTTGGACTACCAACTTAGCAACCAAAGAATCTTGATTATGTTGTCTTGTATATAGTCATACAATATCTGATGGTCTTCATTTATCTCCAAGGTATTTGTTGAAGAGAATTTAGTTCTTTTTCTTTTTTCCACATTGGAAAATGCTTGATCCTTTTTCTGTTCATCTTGGTTTTGTCTTTACATGGCCCTTCTGACCCTTATACTATACATGATGGGTTATTTTCTTAGGGCTTGTGTTGGTTGAGATTGAGTTGGAGGTATCTCAACTCTTTCCTCTTCCTCCCTTGGGGCTTCCTTCTCCATTTTCTTTTTTTACTCACAGATATTTTCAACAAACTGATTATCTTTGAGAAACTAATCCCATGTCTTTTCATACTACTCTTGTTCCCATTCTCAAATTAACTTGGTGAGGCCACGGTGATATAACATTCTCTGCTCATTTCTAGGGTGCTTCTGAATTAGCTTTGTGATTTTGGTGAATCAGATAGTATGGCACATTTAACATTTTTCTCCCTTAAAATGTTGCAAGATTCTGATGTGGTATAAGTAAATGAGGTTTAGTATTCCCTCAAAAGTCATATATGAACCAAGAAGGTTAATTCATATCAAGGATGTTTTCACCAGGTGTTATCCATTCCTCTAATTATCCTACCATTTTAAAATTTTGTTTGCAATTTATACAAAATGTCTTCCAAATGGTCAAAACTGAGTCTTACACCACTAAAGATTTTTGGGCACCATACCTGCTGAGATCTTTTATTCTCAGTGCCTTCTTATAGGTTCCTAAATTATCTATTCATTTTGATGGAAAATTTCAACAGTACAACTCTGATGCCATGTAAAAATTGCATCTCATGGCAGTGGATCTGCACTCATAGAACTCCAGCTCTACAACTGAATCTGAAACCTTTTGAAGCAACTATCAAAACTTCACATCTGCAAACATAAAAATGTTGTATTGAATATAATGAGTTTAAAAAATAATGGATTTATGTTTAGCGTTTCATTCTTTGTTTGTGTTTTTCTTTTATTGTGGATTTAAAGAATATTTTAGGATAGCTTGATTTTTTTAAATATTTTTTGAGAAACAGGGGTAGTAATGATGGCATTTCTTTGAGAAACATGGAGGTTTTTCCAAAAATGGGATGACTTTCTCCCACAATACTGTAACACCCCCATTTTATGTGTTGAAATTTTAAAGTTTGACATTTGAACTTAAATCCTAAGGGGAGTGGACACCAAGGGATAGATAAATTGTGGATTGAATTCAATATTTAGTTGAAAAAATAAATAAACTTTATGATGTGCATATAGACCAAGAATGAGATTTAGAGACCACTTGCTAAATCCATGAGGATGGATAAGGCAAGTATTCCCCTAAACCCCTTCAGAAAATCCTTGAAGGGAATTATTTCTAATTTAGATTTGAGGAAGAATATAAATTTCCCCAATGATGAGGAAAGTAGTTGGGAAGAGGTGGAAAGCTGGAAAAGCTGAGGAAAAGAATAAAACAGCTTTAAAGAATCCCAAAATGGGAAGCCTAGGCAAACAGGAAGAAAAGCATCCTGCTATTCTGGACGCAGAATTACAAACAGGCTTGGGGAAAATAGCTTAAATAAGCTACTCCTAAGCAGATCAAGAGGTTGATCTGTGGTGGAATTGGTCTCAGCTCGGGGGTGAGTTCTGGGAGAAAAATAGAACTCTACGGTTGGGAGGTTGGTCTACTGCATGAATGGTATGTCTCTAAATTTGATGCTCTTCTATTTAAATCAGTATGAATTGGCTACATATAAAATTTAATGAAATGGTATGATTGATTTTAGTACTACATTTAACAGAATATATCTTTAGGCATTCACCTTCCAGACTCTGTTTAGTTGTAGACCATAAATCCGTTGAGTAGAAACCCACAAAAACATTAAACCAAAGACAGTTTAAATCTGAAGGTACTTAGTCTCCTCAGAAAATTAAATATTAACTTGTATTGCATGTAGTTATACAAAGGTGAAAGTACATGCTCATATGTATGCTAGAAAAATATTGTATTAGCATTTCAATTTACATGGTATAATAAAAGAGAAGAAAAACATTTGAGTATGCATTTTTGAAATTTTGTAGCCTAAGAAGAAACTTCTACTCTATAGAAGTGCTATATTATTTATAGCCTTTTAAAGTGTATATGGCATTCTTGATCTACTTCTAATCCTTGAAATAACTATATAATAACAAAACTTAACTTATAATGAATGTCCACTACTCAATTTACTATCGAATATATATATGAAAAACGACCACAAAGGTAAGCGCCGAGAGCTAGCGCAATAGCATATGTCAATAACAAAGTACAAATGAGTAGTGGGTGTAAATAATATAGATATGAACAATACAACTATGCGAAATAAATGAGTGGTCAACTATACGAATCCATGGTGATTAATTACATTATTATGCATGGGACCTGCGTTCACGGCATTTGAGTCCTTTTTAAACTTGATATGTAAATGAACAGCTGTAAAATAAAACGACGATGTATGTACATAAATGTAAAATAAAAATGACGATGTATATATATATTTTAAACCTGCAGTATTAAACATACACGTAAATACGAACTATGATTACTTTTTCTTTGTTATTTCTATAAATTTTGTAGCCCAAACATGAATTAGATGGGAGCGCCGAGTCAAACCATTACGACTCTTGTGCATACAGCTCAGTCGAAACTTCCAAATTCCGGTGATGACGAATCTATTTCCGATTTAAACCTACTTCGGATGATCTATTAAACAAGAACGACAACGAATATTATTAGGTGAATGTAAATGAAATACACTGCTACCTGCATGGTTAAAATGATTAAATTTCAAACCGGAATGGGAAGTTAAGGTATAAATATCTATACCGATAAAACATAGATATAAACAGGAAATCTACATGCGACATTAATCTTCGAGCCATAAACCATGCAGACACAGTTTTGGTTACCAGATGAAGGGAAAAATTAAATACAGACGTATGGAAATAATTATCCCCTGCAGCATATAAATGCTGAAGTTGGGAAGATGATTGGTTAAATTTTGTGATTAAATAAGACGTCGAACTCATAACAGCGTTGTAGATTAATCCTTAGGGTTTATATGTATATGAAAGACGAAATAAGATTTCACTATGTGAATGGAAATCGAAACAACATAACCAGAGAACGAAGGGAGTCTGTGAGGAAATAAAGTTAGGAAAATTGCCGAGTATTCTGTTGCAAGGTTACTTAACCTGAACTCGGTAAGTCAACATGCGACCAACAGAGAAATGATCTCGAATGAAAAACCCTCCTACAATAGACTCTCAGTAAACAGAGTCCCCTCCAGTTATTAAAGAGGTATTCGATGATCGTAGCTGCTCCTCCAATCACCTTTTGACGAATCGGTGAACAGGAAACCTGTACACCAGGATAATCGAAAAAAAATTAAATTCAGCTATGTAAGCCTGAAAAAAGAGCCATACCGCCGTGCCATACAAAGGTAAAAGAAATGTTCGACAAACCTGGTTAACACGCAGAGAGTAGGGTAATGAAAAAAGAAAAAAATACCTTCTACCGCGAAAGAGATCTGCAGACATGAAACGATCTTCCAGTCAACCCTTAAGTAGTTCTAAGACGGGAATCACAATATATAAATCAAAAACCTGGAACATAAATCGCAGGTTACATAACAAACATGCAACGCCTCATAAGAATCACTTACGTGAGAGATTCCAGCCTGTCGACGGTGGAACTCACACCGGCTATGCACATCCGGAAAACAAAACAACCTGAAACCCCGAAAAGCTTGAGAGAAATAAAACCAGACGCAAGGGGCGAGAATAAACGTAATGAATCCTGTGGAAAAGAAGGGTTAATAATGGGAAATAGAAACCCTAGAAGAAAATCGACAAACGTACGTGCAAGGAGGGATACATTAACACTTCAGCGACCCCGCGCTTTACGAAATCCCAAGAAGGATTTTGAGAATCAAGTCGAGAGGTAGCCATGATACTAGACTGTAAGTTTAATATTTATTTAAAATTGTTTCAATGTACTGACCAGCAGATTTTCGGCGAACTTATGAGTGTATCGCTATGGAAATGACCCTTCCCATTCCTTCCTCCAGCTGGCGATGAGCCGGGGGTTCTTGCTCAGGAGCAGTAGTACAGTTTTGGAAATGAGTCGTTCCGATCCTGAACCAAAAGCATGTCAATCAGAAGTCCGTAATCCTATGGCGAAAGAGGGAGGGACGCGTGCAACCGTCCCAGCCCAAAAGACGGATTTCTCTTGTACCAACTCCTTCATCTGCCTGCACGCAACACTGTATAACACGAAAATTGTCATTTACAAATAAAATTTGAACAGAACAAATTCGATAACTGGAAACACACGAAATCGAGTAGGAGAAGCTCGAGCGGGTTAGGGTTTGTTTAAAATAGTGGTTATATGAAGACCCGACGCCCGGTAGATGTGACCACAAATTCTACGCGGGGCCGAACATATTCCCGGTTTAGTGACAGGTAAATGGAAAAAGAAATCGTGATCATATATGAATGTACAAACACGTAGCACTGATATACGTGTTGAGAAACGTATATAATCCATTTTGTAATATATTAAAACATTCCTTTGACCGTGGACTATTGATCCCGATTTTGATATACATGTATCTATATAAAGGTCTAAATTGGGTTGTCACCATTAAGTTGGTAAGCTTAGTAAGATTAATAATACGTATAAGTATTAAACCAAGTTCTATTCATAAGTTAGTAAGGTTAATAAATTAGCAAACCAAGTTAGTAAGGTTTAATTAGTAAGTTAATAAATTCATAAGTTAGTAAGGTTAATAAAGCCACTAATGTGTCCCTATTCATGTATGTAAGTTATTAAAGTTAGTAAAGAGAGTAAAGTGCCACTATTTATATATATAAGAGTGCCAAAAAGGGGATAATTGTTATCCCAATTTTGTAAATAGACTTTGGACATAAGAATTTTTAACATGGAAATTGTATAAAGTTATGTTTATAACTAAATTAAAAAAAAAAAAAAAAAAAATCTGACTATCTCTTTTGACCCTACTTAAAGTTCAAAGGGTTTGAAAAAAAAAAATTGGAGGTGTGACAAATGGTATCGGAGCACCAGTTACAACAAATTGGGCTGTCATTATTGTGCTCACTGTTATTACATAATTTTTTTTGTAGTTTTATAAAATTTTGCTAATCTGTGTTGTGAGTGTGTACAGTTGAAATGGCTGAAGGTGAAGGAATTTATGTGGATCTGTGGGATGAATTTGCTACACCAGATCCCAACGCTACGATGATGGCCATGTTGCATCGGTTGCAACGAGAATTGGCTGAACTAAGAAGCCAGAATGACAGGTTGTCATCGGCCAGCAAGGAGTAGGAAAAACTCCTTAGAGAATTAAATTCCCGGAACAGCGAAGAGGGCGAAGGTTCCGGAAAGAGAAAGATGGATGATTCTGATGATGAGGAAGCTACTAGACAGCAGCAAAAGCAGAAAAAGGAATTGCAGGGAGAGTTCCGGAAAATCAAACCTCCCTCCTATGATGGGGAGAAGGAGGAGGATGCGGAAGCTTGGTTATTGAACATGATCAAGTATTTCCAGGTCTATGAATATGAAAGTAATCTGAAGGCCAGATTAGTTGTTTACCAGTTACAAGGAAAGGCTACATTGTGGTGGGAGGAGACAAAAATGGTACATGCCATTGATGAAAAGACAGTTACTTGGGAAGATTTCCAGGTTAAGTTTAAGAATCGCTACTTGAATGAGCGTTACTATGATGACAAAGCAAAAGAATTTCATGAACTTAGGCTGGGACAGCTCACTATTGATGAATTTGTTACTAAGTTTACAAATCTACTGAGATATGTACCCTACATAAGGGAAGAAAAGGCAAAAATTCAAAGATTTTTGAATTGTTTGCCTATGGCATATAAGGAGAAAATTGAGTTTGACAACCCAAAAACTATGGACGAAGCTGTTAGAAAAGCCATATTATGTTACCAACAGTTCAAAGGAAAAACTGAACAAGGGAAAAGCTGGGTACAGAAAAATGAATTCAAAGGAAGGAAACAGAAACCAACCTATTTGAAGAATTTTGGCAGAGATCATAAGCGGAAAAAGTTTAATAAACCCAGAGAAAGTCAAATTGCTCAGTCCCAAGTGGCCTCAAAACCAACAAAGGTAGACAGTAAAAAGGAAGGGATAGCCAGAATGAAGGAACCCTTGAAATGTTGGGGTTGTGGAGGACCTCATATTTTGAGAGACTTCCCTCATAGAAACATTCATATGCTCATGAGAGATCGAGAGGCAACTACAATAAATGATGTAGCCAAAAGTATACCAACTATAAGTGCAGCCCTGGAAAATCGACAAGCAGAACATCAAGAAACTATGGTGGAAATAGAGGGTAAGATTTCTGACTTATCTGTTACTGTTCTGATTGATCCAGGTGCTTCTTTGAGTTACATTAGTCCAAAAATTGTAGAAAAATGTAATCTAAAATTTGAGAAATTCCAGCAGTCATGGTTGGTACAGCTAGCCACTGGAACTAAGAGAAAGGTAACCCATAAACTTCCTTGCACAGAAATTAAGTTAAATGATTTTCAAACAGAGGTAAATTTGAATATTCTGCCCTTAGGGTCATATGATTTGTTGATAGGAATGGACTGGATGGAAAAGAAGAAAGCCTTGATGAATTGCTGGGATAAGACTCTGCATTGTGTAGATGAGGAAGGGAAACCTTTTATTCTCAAAGGAAAACAAAAACCTATTTCTGTAAGACAAATTTCAGCTTTACAATTGAAAAGAGCAGCTAGAAAGGGATACCAAGTCTATGCAGTGCATGTAGAAGAAATAGAACAGAAAACTGAGGAAGAGTTACTGGATGCTGTACTAGTAATCAGAGAATTTAAGGAAGTCTTTCCCAGGGAAATCCCTCATCTTCCCCCCAAGAGAGAGATTGATTTTTCAATCGATCTGGTACCAGGAGCAACACCTTTTTCCCGAGCGCCTTATCGAATGAGTCCTCCGTAACTCATGGAACTAAAAATGAAATTGCAGGAATTGTTAGATAAAGGGTATATCAGACCCAGTGTGTCTCCTTGGGGAGCCCCGGTTCTATTTGTGAAAAAGAAAGATGGAACTTTTAGGATGTGCATTGACTATCGTCAATTGAACAAGTTAACCATTAAGAACAGATACCCTTTGCCTAGAATTGATGATCTTTTTGATCAGGTGAGAGGAGCTTCAGTCTTTTCCAAGATTTACCTAAGGACTGGTTATCACCAGCTTAGAATTAAAGAAGAAGACATCAACAAAACAACATTTCTAACCACGTATGGGCATTACGAATTTGTAGTCCTACCTTTTGGTTTGACGAATGCCCCTGCCACATTTATGTGCTTGATGAACAGTGTGTTAAACAAGTTTTTGGACAAATTTGTTCTTGTGTTCATAGATGATATCTTAGCCTATTCCAAAAATGAAGATGAACATAAGGAACACTTAAGAATAGTGTTGCAGACTCTAAAATAAAACCAGCTATATGCCAAGTTCAGCAAATGTGAATTTTATAAAGATAAAATTCAATATCTGGGTCATATTATTTCTGAAAAAGGGTTGGTGGTTGACCCTGAAAAGATAAAAGCCATTAAAGAATGGCCAGTCCCAACTGATGTTTCAGCAGTAAGATCATTTATGGGAATTGCAGGCTATTATCACAGATTTGTGGAGAGATTTTCTGCCATAGCCAATTCCATAACCTCATTACAAAGGAAGGGTGTTAAGTTTGTGTGGACTGAAAAATGCCAAAACAGTTTTGAGCAATTAAAACAAAAACTCATTTCAGCCCCTATCCTAAAAATTGTAGATCCTGATAAGGAATTTGTGGTATGTACATATGCTTGAAGGGAGGGGTTGGGAGGAGTCCTATTGCAGGAAAATTCAGTTATTGCCTATGAATCTAGAAAACTGAAAATCCATGAACAAAATTATAGTGTCTATGATTTAGAACTAGCTGCTGTTATTCATGCTCTGAAAATGTGGCGACACTATCTTCTTGGGAAAAGGTTTACATTGATGACTGATCACATTAGTCTCAAATATTTGTTTTCCCAAACTGATCTGAATGCAAGACAAGCCAGATGGCTGTCTTTTTTAAGTGAATTTGATATGGATATAAAACATATCAAGGGAAAAGAGAATAAAGTTGTTGATGCATTAAGCAGGAATGCTTGTCAGAATATAAACCACATTGGAAGTAGTGCTCAAATCGAAATAGAAGAATTGGTGAGAAAAGCAGCAAGTCAGGATCAAAACTATGAAACACTCTTATTGAAATTACAGAAAAAGGAGAAAACTGATTTCACTCAAAACCAACAGGGGCTGATCTGTTATAAAAATAGGTTGTATGTTCCCCAGGTAGAATCCCTGAAAAGAGAAATTCTGGATGAGTATCACAAACAGCCATATGCAGGACATCCAGGATATCAGAAAATGCTAACAGCACTGAAAAATAAATTGTTCTGGCCAGGAATGAAAGGAGATGTAGCAGAATATTTAAGTAGGTGCATGGAATGTCAGTTAGTCAAAGTGGAGCATCAACATCCAGCAGGACTTTTGAACCCTTTGCCAATTGCAGAATGGAAATGGGATACAGTTTCCATGGACTTTATAACAGGATTACCCAAAAACAAATATCAGCATGATTCTATAATGGTAGTAGTAGACACTCTAACAAAAGCTGCCCACTTCATACCAGTGAAATCTACTTTTGGAACAGCTCAAGTAGCAAATTTTTTCCTGAAGGAGATAGTAAGGCTTCATGGAGTTCCCAAGGTAATTGTCTCAGATCGGGATGCTAAGTTTACAGCAGCATTTTGGAGAGGATTATTTGGAGGGATGGGTACTAAGCTGAATTTTAGTAATGCCTATCACCCTCAAACTGACGGGCAAACAGAAAGGACTAATCAAATTTTGGAGGATATGCTGAGAATGTATGTGATGGATAGGCCATCAAAGTGGGAGGAGTATCTGCATTTAGCTGAGTTTTCCTATAATAATAGCTACCAATCCTCTATTAAGATGAGTCCGTTTGAGGCACTCTATGGGAGAAAGTGTCGTACTCCTTTGAGCTGGAGCCAACCAGAGGATAAACTGGTGTTGGGACCAGATGCACTTCAAGAGATGGAAAGAATTGTCAAACAGATACAAAGTAACATCATGACAACACAAGATCGCCAGAAAAATTATGCTGATAAGAAAAGAGTGCACTGAGAATTCAAAGTGGGAGACCATGTGTATTTGCGTATTAAACCCAAAAAGAGCACACTTTATGCTGGAAGTTGTGCTAAACTGGCTCCTAGCTATTGTGGTCCTTTTGAAGTATTAGAAAGGGTGGGACCAGTGGCTTACAAGCTGGCCTTACCACCCCATGTTAGAATGCATAATTTGTTTCATGTTTCATTATTAAAAAGATATGTGCATGATGCTTCTCACATAGTTGATTGGAATGTTGTATAGGTGGAGCCAGAAGAGGAGTTTTTGCCAGAACCGCTTCAAATATTGGAGCGGGAAGAAATTGAATTGAGAAACAGAACAGTAGCCAGAGTAAAAGTAAAGTGGAAGCACTTTACTGCTAAAGAAGCTACCTGGGAAAGGGAAGCTGAAATGATGGAAAAATATCCATTTTTGTTTAAGTGAACTCCATTAGTTGAATAACAACACCGAGGACGGTGTTTATTTTCAGAGGGGGAATATGGTGGACCCCAAAGGATAGATAAATTATGGATGTAATTCAATATTTTAGTTGAAGAAATAAATAAACTTTCTGATGTTCATATAGACCAAGAATGAGATTTAGAGACCACTTGCTAAATCCATGAGGATGGATAAGGCAAGGACTCCCCTAAAATCCTTCAGAAATCCTTGAAGGGAATTATTTCTAATTTAGATTTGAGGAAGAATCTAAATTTCCCCAATGATGAGGAAAGTAGTTGGGAAGAGGTTAAAATCCGGAAAAGCTGAGGAAAAGCATAAAACAACTTTAAAGAATCCCAAAAATGGGAAGCCTAGGCAAACAGGAAGAAAAGCATCCTGCTATTCTGGACGCAGAATTAGAAACAGGCTTGGGGAAAATAGCTTAAATAAGCTGCTCCTAAACAGATCAGAGGTTGATCTGTGGTGGAGGTGGTCTCAGCTCGGGGGTGAGTTCTGGGAGAAAAATAGAACTCTACGGTTGGGAGGTTGGTCTACTGCATGAATGGTATGTCTTTAATTAGATGCTCATCTACTTAAATTAGTATGAATTGGCTACATATAAAATTTAATGGAATGGTATGATTGATTTTAGTACTACATTTAACAAAATCCATCTTAAGGCATTCACCTTCCAGATTCTGTTTAGTTGTAGACCAGAAATCCATAGAGTAGAAACGCACCTAAACTTTAAACCAAAGACGGTTTAAATCTGAAGGTACTTAGTCTCCATAGATAATTAAATATTAACTTGTTTCACATGTATATATATACAAAGGTGAAATTATATGCTCGTATGTATGCTAGAAAAATATTGTAACAGAATTGAAATTTACATGGTATAATAAAAGAGAAGCAAAGACATTAGAGTATGTATTTCGAGATTTTGTAGCTTAAGAAGAAATTATACTCTATAGAAGTGTTATATCATTTATAGCATTCATAGTGTAGATGGCATTCTTAAATAAACCTCTAATCCTTGAAATAAATATTATAGCAAAATACTTAACCTATAATTAATGTACACTACTCAATTACTATCGAATACATATATATGCAAAACAAAAAAAAAGATAAGCGCCGAGAGCTAAAACAATAGCTCATTTCAACAACGATTATAAATGAGTAGTTGGTGGAAGAAATATAGATATGAACTATATAACTATGCGAATTAATGCATGGTCAAACTATATGAAAACATGGTGATTATTTAATTTATTGGACCTGTGTTAATTCAAGACTTCCGAATTGTACAGAGATTAATGTCCACGGCATTTTAGGTCCTTTTTAAACATGATATGTAGTGAACAGAGGTAAAATAAAACGATGATATATCTTAAACATGTAGTATTAAACATGCATGTGAATACGATCTATGATTACTTGTGCTTCGTAATTACTATCCCTGTTGTAGCACAACTATGGAATATATGGGAGCGCCGAGTCAAAACATTACTACTTTTGTTCATACGATTAAGTCACGACTTCAATTTCCGGTGGTGACAAATCGATTACCGATTTAAATCCATTTCGGATGAACTGTTAAACAAGAATGAAACTGAATATATATATGTGAATATAAAGGAAAAAACGTAACTACCAGAATGGTTTAATTGATCAAATTACAAACCGGAATGGGAAGTTAATGTATAAAAAAAAAATATAGATAAAACATAAGTATAAACCCGAATTCTACATGCGGCATCAATCTTCGAGATATAAGCACTGCTGTAGCATTTGCAGTTAGAAAATGGAGGTAAAACGAAATACAGATGTAGTGAACTAATTATCCCTTGCAGCATATAAACGCTGAAGTTGTGAAGATGATTGTTTAAATTTTGTTATTAAAATAAGATGTCAAATTCATAACAACGTTGTAGATTAATACTTAGGGTTTATATATGTGAAAGACGAATTGAGATTTCACTTCGTGAATGAAAATCGAAACAACATAACCAGAAAATGAAGGGAGTCTGTGTGTGAATACATTTGGGAAAATTGCCGAGTACTCTGGCGCAAGGTTACTTAACCTGAACTCGGTAAGTCGACATGCGACCAACAGAGGAACGATCCCGAATGAAAAAACATCTTACAGTACAAATCTTAGTAAACAAAGTCTCCTCCAGTTGTTAAAGAGATACTAACAGAGGAGTAATGAAAACCATAAAACCACGAAGGCCGAAACCCAGCACACTTACTAGAAATAAATGGAAAGAAAAAAGTTATTAATAATGGCAATATATAATTACATTTTTGAAGAATCGGTAAGCAGGCTTTGCACACCAAGATCGCCGAAAAATTGAGTCAGTTATTTATATAAGCCTGAAAAGAAAACCCACACCGACGTGCCATAAAAAGATAGAGGAAATGGTAGACAAACATATTTAACAAGCAGGGAGTAGGGTAAATGTCAAATGAGAAAAGGACCTTCTGCCGTGAAGGAAATCTGCAGACATGAAACGATCTTTCGTCTGAAGGAAGAGTAACAATGTCTTCCCGCATAAGGAACACCTGAGAATAGTGTTGCAGACATTAAAAGAAAACCAGATATATGCCAAGTTTAGAAAATGTGAATTTTATAAAGATAAAATTCAATATCTGGGTCATATTATTTCTAAAAAAGGGTTGGCGGTTGACCTTGAAAAGATAAAAGCCATTAAAGAATGGCCAGTCCCAACTGATGTTTCAGCAGTAAGATCATTTATGGGAATTGCAGGCTATTATTGCAGATTTGTAGAGAGATTTTCTGCTATAGCATATCCCATAACCTCATTACAAAGGAAGGGTGTTAAATTTGTGTGGACTGAAAAATGCCAAAACAGTTTTGAGCAATTAAAACAAAAACTCATTTCAACCCCTATCCTGAAAATTGCAGATCCTGATAAGGAATTTGTGATATGTACAGATGCTTGTTAAGAGGGGTTGGGAGGAGTCCTATTGCAGGAAAATTCAGTTATTGCCTATGAATCTAGAAAACTGAAAATCCATGAACAGAATTATAGTGCCTATGATCTAGAATTAGCAGTTGTTATCCATGCTTTGAAAATGTGGCGGCATTATCTTCTTGGGAAAAAGTTTACATTGATGACTGATCACATTAGTCTCAAATATTTCTTTTCCCAAACTGATCTGAATGCAAGACAAGCCAGATGGCTGTCTTTTTTAAGTGAATTTGATATGGATATAAAACATATCAAGGGAAAAGAGAATAAAGTTGCTGATGCATTAAGCAGGAATGCTTGTCAGAATATAAACAACAGTGGAAGTAGTGCTCAAATCGAAATAGAAGAATTGGTGAGGGAAGCAGCAAGTCAGGATCAAAACTATGAAACACTCTTAGTGAAATTACAGAAAAAGGAGAAAACTTATTTCACTCAAAACCAACAAGGGCTGATCTATTATAAAAATAGGTTATATGTACCCCAGGTAGAGTCCTTAAAAAGAAAGATTCTGGATGAGTATCACAAACAGCCATATGCAGGACATCCAGGATATCAGAAAATGCTAACAGCACTGAAAAAGAAATTGTTCTGGCCAGGAATGAAGAGAGATGTAGCAGAATATTTAAGTAGGTTCATGGAATGTCAATTAGTCAAAGTGGAGCATCAGCATCTGGCAGGACTTTTGAATGCTTTGCCAATTGCAAAATGGAAATGGGATACAGTTTCCATGGAATTTATAACAGGATTACCCAAAAACAAATATCAGCATGATTTTGTAATGGTAGTAGTAGACACTCTAACGAAAGCTGCCCATTTTATACCAGTAAAATCTACCTTTGGAACAACTCAAGTAGAAAATGTTTTCCTGAAGGAGATAGTGAGGCTGCATGGAGTTCCCAAGGTAATTGTCTCAGATCGAGATGCTAAGTTTACAGCAGCGTTTTGGAAGGGATTGTTTGGAGGGATGGGTACTAAGCTGAATTTTAGTACTACCTATCACCCTCAAACTGATGGGCAAACAGAAAGGACTAATCAAATTTTGGAGGATATATTGAGAATGTATGTGATGGATAGACCATCAAAGTGGGAGGAGTATCTGCATTTAGCTGAACTTGCCTATAATAATAGCTACCAATCTTCTATTAAAATGAGTCCGTTTGAGCCACTCTATGGGAGAAAGTGCCGTACTCCTTTGAGCTGGAGCCAACTAGAGGATAAACTAGTGTTGGGGCCAGATGCACTACAGGAGATGGAAAGAATTGTCAAACAGATACAAAGTAACATCAAGACAACACAAGATCGTCAGAAAAATTATGCTAATAAGAAACGAGTACACCGAGAATTCAAAGTGGGAGACCATGTGTATTTGCGTATTAAACCCAAAAAGAGCACACTTTATGCCGGAAGTTGTGTGAAACTCGCTCCTAGATATTGTGGTCCTTTTGAAGTATTAGAAAGGGTGGGACCAGTGGCTTACAAGCTGGCCTTACCCCCCCATGTTAGAGTGCATAATGTGTTTCATGTTTCATTATTAAAAAGATATGTGCATGATGCTTCTCACATAGTTGATTGGAATGTTGTACAGGTGGAACCAGAAGGGGAGTTTATGCCAGAACCCCTTCAAATATTGGAGCGGGAAGAAATTGAATTGAGAAACAGAACAGTGGCCAGAGTAAAAGTGCAGTGGAAGAACTTTACTGCTGAAGAAGCTACCTGGGAAAGGGAAGCTGAAATGATGGAAAAATATCCATTTTTGTTTAAGTGAACTCTAGTAGTCAATTAACAACACCGAGGATGGTGTTTATTTTTAGAGGGGGAATATGTAGCACCCCCAATTTATGTGTTGAAATTTTAAAGTTTGGCATTTGAACTTAAATCCTAAAGGGGAGTGGACCCCAAAGGATAGATAACTTATGGATGTAATTCAATATTTTTAGTTGAGGAAATAAATAAATTTTATGATGTGCATATAGACCAAGAATGAGATTTAGAGACTACTTACTAGATCCATGAGGATAGATAAGGCAAGTATTCCCCTAAAATCCTTCAAAAATCCTTGAAAGGAATTATTTCTAATTTAGATTTGAGGAAGAATCTAAATTTCCCCAATGATGAGGAAAGTAGTTGGGAAGAGGTGAAAAGCTGGAAAAGCTGAGGAAAAGCATAAAACAGCTTTAAAGGATCCCAAAAATGGGAAGCCTAGGCAAACAGGAAGAAAAGAATCCTGCTATTCTGGACACAGAATTAGAAACAGGCTTGGGGAAAATAGCTTAAATAAGCTGCTCCTAAACATATCAGAGGTTGATCTGTGGTGGAGGTGGTCTCAGCTCGGGGGTGAGTTCTGGGAGAAAAATAGAACTCTATGGTTGGGAGGTTGGTCTACTGCATGAATGGTATGTCTTTAATTAGATGCTCATCTACTTAAATCAGTATGAATTGGCTACATATAAAATTTAATGGAATGGTATGATTGATTTTAGTACTACATTTAACAGAATCCATCTTAAGGCATTCACCTTCCAGATTCTGTTTAGTTGTAGACCAGAAATCCATAGAGTAGAAACCCACCTAAACTTTAAACCAAAGACAGTTTAAATATGAAGGTACTTAGTCTCCACAGATAATTAAATATTAACTTGTTTCACATGTATATATATACAAAGGTGAAATTATATGCTCGTATGTATGCTAGAAAAATATTGTAACATAATTGAAATTTACATGGTATAATAAAAGAGAAGCAAAGACATTAGAGTATGTATTTCGAGACTTTGTAGCTTAAGAAGAAATTCTACTCTATAGAAGTGTTATATCATTTATAGCATTCATAGTGTAGATGGCATTCTTAAATCTACCTCTAATCCTTGAAATAAATATTATAGCAAAAGACTTAACCTATAATTAATGTACACTACTCAATTACTATCGAATACATATATATGCAAAACAAAAAAAAAGATAAGCGCCGAGAGCTAAAACAATAGCTCATTTCAACAACGATTATAAATGAGTAGTTGGTGGAAGAAATATAGATATGAACCATATAACTATGCGAATTAATGCATGGTCAAACTATATGAGAACATGGTGATTATTTAATTTATTGGACCTGTGTTAATTCAAGACTTCCGAATTGTACAGAGATTAATGTCCACGGCGTTTTAGGTCCTTTTTAAACATGATATGTAGTGAACAGAGGTAAAACAAAACGATGATATATCTTAAACATGTAGTATTAAACATGCATGTGAATACGATCTATGATTACTTGTGCTTCGTAATTACTATCTCTGTTGTAGCACACCTATGGAATATATGGGAGCGCCGAGTCAAAACATTACTAATTTTGTTCATACGATTAAGTCACGACTTCAATTTCCGGTGATGACAAATCGATTACCGATTTAAATCCATTCTGGATGAACTGTTAAACAAGAACGAAACCGAATAGATATATGTGGATATAAAGGAAAAAACGTAACTACCAGAATGGTTTAATTGATCAAATTACAAACTGGAATGGGAAGTTAATGTATATAAAAAAATATAGATAAAACATAAGTATAAACCCGAATTCTACATGCGGCATCAATCTTCGAGCTATAAGCACTGCTGTAGCATTTGCAGTTAGAAAATGGAGGTAAAACGAAATACAGACGTAGTGAACTAATTATCCCCTGCAGCATATAAACGCTGAAGTTGTGAAGATGATTGTTTAAATTTTGTTATTAAAATAAGACGTCAAATTCATAACAGCGTTGTAGATTAATACTTAGGGTTTATATATGTGAAAGACGAAATGAGATTTCACTTCGTGAATGAAAATCGAAAAAACATAACCAGAAAACGAAGGGAGTCTGTGTGTGAATACATTTGGGAAAATTGCCAAGTACTCTGGCGCAAGGTTACTTAACCTGAACTCGGTAAGTCGACATGCGATCAACAGAGGAACGATCCCGAATGACAAAACATCTTACAGTAGAAATCTTAGTAAACAAAGTCTCCTCCAGTTGTTAAAGAGATACTAACAGAGGAGTAATGAAAACTATAAAACCACGAAGGCCTAAACCCATCACACTTACTAGAAATAAATGGAAAGAAAAAAAAAGATATTCGACAATCGTAGCTACTCCTCCAATCACATTTTGAAGAATCGGTAAACGGGAAGCCTGCACACCAAGATCGCCGAAAAATTGAGTCAGTTATTTATAGAAGCCTGAAAAGAAAACCCACACCGCCGTGCCATAAAAAGATAGAGGAAATGGTAGACAAACATATTTAACAAGCAGGGAGTAGGGTAAATGTCAAATGAGAAAAGGACCTTCTGCCGTGAAGGAAATCTGCAGACATGAAACGATCTTTTGTCTGAAGGAAGAGTAACAATGTCTTCCCACATAGTTCAGTAAACCCTTAATTATTTATAAGGCAGAAACCGAAATATGTTAATCAAAAACCTGGAACATGTAACGCAGGTTACACAACAAACATGAAATGCATCATAAGAATCGCTTACATGGAAAAAAAACATGTATCACAGTGTCTGGACAGAATAGAGGAGAAGGATTCATTTTACATACCAGGCAAACCATAGATAACTGAACACTGAAGAGAAATAGCCAGGCAAGGAGGGATTTCCAGCCTGTCGACGGTGGAACTCAAGCCGGCTATGCACATCCAGAAAAAAATTTGAAACCCCGAAAGTCTTGAGAGAAATAAAACCAGATGAAAGGGGTGAGAATAACCGTAATGAATCCTGTGACAAAGAACGGTTAATAATGGGAAATAGAAACCCTAGAACAAAATCGACAAACATACGTGCAAGGATGGATACATTAACACTTCAGCGACCTCGCGCTTTACGAAATCCCAAGGGGGATTATGAGAATCAAGCCAAGCAGTAACCGTGATACCAGACTGTAAGTTTTAATATTATTTAATTTCGTTTCAATGTACCTGGCAAGCAGATTTCCGGCGAACTCATGAGTGTATCCCTACTGAAATGACCCTTCCTATTCTTTCCTCTAGCTGGCGATGAACCGAGTTTTCTTGCTCAGGAGCAGTGGTACAGTTATTGAAACGAGCCATTCTGGTCCTGAACCAAAACCACGTCAATCGGAAGTCCGTAAGCCTGTGGCGAAAGAGGGAGGGACGCGTGCACCCGTCCCAGCCCAAAAGATGGATTTTTTTGTACCAACTCCTTCATCTTCCTGCACGCAACACTGTCATAACACGAAAATCGTCATTAACATATAAACTTAGAACAGAAAAACTTCGATAGCCGGGAGCACATGAAATTGAGTGGGAGAGATCGCACGGGTTAGGGTTTGACTAATATAGTGGTTACGTGAATACCCAATGCTCGGTAGCTGGGACCATTATTATACGAGGGGCCGAACATACTATCGGTTTAGTGATAGGTAGATTGCAAAATCGTTGATCATACATGTGTGTACAAACACGTAGCACCGATATACATGGTGATAAATGTATATAATCCATTATGTAATACACTAAATCATTTCCTATGACCGTGGACTATTGGTTCCCGATTTTGATACATATATATATATATATGAATGTCTAAAGTGGATTAATGTGTCACTATTTATATATATAATTTATTAAAGTTATTAAAGGGATTAATGTGTCACTATATATATATATAAGTTATTAAAGTTATTAAAGAGATTAATGTGTCTCTATTTATAAATATAAGAGTGCCTAAAGGGGATTATTGTTATCCCAATTTTGTATATAGACTTTGGATATAAGAATGTTTAAAATGATAATTGTAAAAGTTTTATTATGATAACTAAATTAAAAATCTTACTATCTCTTGACCCTAATTAAAGTTCAAAGGGTTTGAAAGTGGAAAAAACCTAGGATGAACTGGGGGGATAATTAGACAAAGACACACAAAGAAAAAAAAAAGAAATTTTGGGAGGTGTGACAGAATTTCTCATAAAATTCTTATATGGCCAATTGATTGAATTTAATTTAGAGGGTAATTTTGATTTTCATTCAACTTAATTTTAATTTTAACTATTTGTAACTATATATTTATCTATCTTATTCATTTATTTATTAATAATTTACTTTTATTAAAGAATACAAATTTACAAATCTCAAACCCCTTACCTCATTTAAGATAAGATATTGAAACCTTACACTTCTTTACAAAAGGTAAAACTTCTACCAAATTAATGATTCATGTTAATTTAAAAATAAGTATTTTATTACAAATTCATAATAAAATTTTTCTATATAATTTATTTATTTATATTAATAATCAAATTTATCTCATATATATATATATATATGTTTAACTTTTTATTTGGTTCACAAAAATAATTTAATTTTGAAGTTATAGAAAAAGGATCTATCTATAAAGATTTGATTCCTAAAGTTTATAAAGGTATACATATTCTACTCACCTTACATTTGAACCTTTGACATCTTAAAAAGTAACCGCATGTTCCTAACCATTAAACCTACTTAAACCATATCCATTGAACCCACCCAAATCGCTATACTAAAACATGTCTATAGTTCCATAAACAAAATTTTAAACTTAACAGTAACCTTAAATTTTTTTCAAAATAACACTTAAAGAAAACTCAATAAATAATATATATACAATAATTTTACTATAAATTTATAATCAAATAATTCTTTATATACAATAATTTTATTATAAATTTATAAATATTGTTGATTAATATTCTTTAAACAACTTGCATTCTTATTATAAATATTATTTAAATAATAATAAAAATTTATTTCCACACATATAATTACAAATTAAAAATATATTATTTAAATAATAATAAAAAATTATTTCCACACATATAATTACAAATTAAAAATATATTATTTAAATAATAATAAAAATTTATTTCCATCCGTATAATTACAAATTAAAATTAAATAAATATTTTCGAATGCGTGAAGCACTTGTACAGTGAATTCATGTACGCCCGAAATGGCACCACCTCTATGTAGCTGCATAATTACCGCATCTACTCTCCGCAAAGAACTATGTCTCTGCTCAGCCGTACGATTATGCCCACAATCTATAATCAAAATACTAATGCCTCTTTGCGAGGATAATTGTTTTGCTACTTAATGAAGTTGATGACTCTGGTGTGAGAATTATACTCCAATTCATTCGTATCTTCTCTAAGTTATTCAACCTGCATACCATCCCACCAATCGATCGATACCTTGAAGCTGGTTTCTAACCAAAGACATTCAATCTCATTACTTGAGCTTGAATGGCACTGTGCTCTTAAATTACAATTAAAATGCAGGGAATGGCAGACATTACCAGCTTCATGGCGTTAACATTGCCTCGTTCTGCATTCCCGCAAGGAAGAGGAAAACAAACAGATTTCTGAGACTCAACACATACTCCCATTACAATACGAAGAGCAGCAGGAACAGAGCGCTGTGAAGAGGAGAAACTCAAATCAGAAGCTCCTCAAAATACCCCCACAAATTCAAGGTAAGATTTAAGAAACTCTTAACAATTTATATGCCATTTGCTTTGTCACTATTAAATGCTTATATACTTGTCGTAATGACACCGAGCAATTCAACATACCCCATTAATGGCCGCCTCTCTGTGTATGTATTGTTCAATTTGAATAGGCTTTGGGGGCCGTACAGTATGTTCTATTGAATTGTGAGTCCATGGGGTTTGAAAAAATGACTATCATATATGAAAAAATATAAACCCTAAACAAAACCTTCCTTCTCAACTCTCATTTAACGTATATTTGCTGGACCTCAGTAATCAGGAGATGGATTGCCACTGAAAATTTTCTTACTTTTGTGAGTCCTGCTTTAAATAGAACAATAGAATAAAATGTTCAAAATAATAAAACTAGGATTATTCATGTTTTTTTTTTATAAACATGCTCCCGAAGTTTTGAAAACAATTCAATGCTTATTCATCGACGCTGAAATACTTGGAGTCAAAGTATTCATTGCAGGTGTGAAGCTAACACTTATATGGCCAAGGAAGCTTAAAATTTGATATTCTACCCTGCATTTCGAGAAAAATGTTCACAATGATTAAAATCTTACAATACACATAGTATAACTAACTAGAAACTCTCATCTTGGAGTAATTGATAGTTGTTAGACTTGAACACATTCTTTTGAGATACACAATGTTTATATAAATATATTTTTAAATTTCTATATTTTCAATAAATATTTTTTCCCATGAATATTTTTTTTCCATGAAATATATATGCAGTGGAAATCCACTAGTACTTCTCATTCCCAGGATGGTACCTTGGTAAGCTAGATTTTGTAGAAGCTTAAATCTATCCACACAAGGATTAAGCCATTACAACAATACCCACTAAGAGCTCAACATATTATTAGTAGGAATTGTTTCTTTATTTTTGTAAATTAAGTGGGTCTATTCACATTCTTAGTAGAAACATAGATTACGTCATGGCCTCGAGAGGCGAATATTCTGATAGTCTAGAAGAAGCTGAGGAATAGCCGACTGACACAAATTAGTCTCGCCCTCTGGGAAAGAGAATATAGGGAGAGGCACAGAGGGGAGAGTGTTTATAACAAAACCAGGGGAAAAAGATACATTGTTGCTTTGGAAAAAAGGCCATTGGGCCTCGAACACATGGAGAATAATAGAGAAACAAAAAGAGGCCAAACCTGAAACAAAAGAACTAGAGGTCGGGGGATTGTTGCACATCAGCTTTGTCAACATTGATAGGTCGGTCCGGTGTCCCTTCATCCGAGTAGAAGATCTAGTGGCGATGAGTGGAGGGACCAGCTTCTTGGCAGTCGGGCTTGGAGGGGAACTGAGCATCTTCTTCGACCTTGGGGCTCTGATGGAGGCATGTCGTAGAGCTTCTTTTGAAAATGGCGTAGTGAGGGGAGCTACTGTCAATGAAGTGCATGTGGTGCACTTCCTTCACGTACGCGACAAATTTCTCTATCAGGGAATCAATTTTTCCGCTCAAGCTCTTTGTTGTTGTCCTTCTGCTCCTGAAGGGAGATGGCAAGAAGCGTCCTGGTATGCCAATGCAGGTCAATGGTCTTGCTGTACAAGTTCTCCCTTGGCCTGGTTAGCCCAGGATCCACTATCCAACTGAGTGAAGAGTCGACCGCCTCCGAAGGCGTTTCTCTGTGACGGATGTGGGCGATGGTTTCCATGGCGGCTATACGCCTTTGCATGACAAGGTCGGTATTGTCCACATAAGTGCTGGCCAAATTTCTGGCCGTGGTCTCAGCTTGAGTAAAAGGAGGGCGAGAAGAGTTAGCCCAGAAAGCTCGACGGCCACGGCGGGCAGGGTGTGAGCGGCGTGGGGCTATGGAGGTGGGGCGAGGATGAAGAGTAGAGGGTGAGGTGCAGAGATGAGGGGGGCAGTCACTTTGAGACAGCTTCAAGGGAGGCCGAGTGGATGCAGGGTGCACAGGTCAAACAGATAGGAGTGAGGTATGAATAAGGAGGAGGGAGATGAAATAGGTGGGCGAGGGGTGTGAATGCCTGGGTAAGCCACTGGGAGGCATGCCCGATGGGCTGTTCGAATCATTCAAGGAATTAATACTTGGAGTGGGTGCATACATTTGAGAGCAGGTAATCGAAGAGCTGCCAGAGGGATCAATCGTGGGAAGGAAGGCTAGTGGGGGTTCATGATTAGAGAATTGATTGGGAGGGGGGATCGAGGAAGAGGCCGGATCGACCTACTGCAAATCTAGAACACTAATGCGGAGACATTCTGTTTTGACAGTTAGCACCATTATGGAATCCCAGTCAGTTGAGGTGATTTTGTTGGAATCTCTAACACCGGTGTTTGCCAGGAAGCCCGCCAACTTATTGGCCTTTCTCCTAACCGCCGAGAAGGATATGCCTCTGGCATTGTCAATATTGTGCTTGATCTTTTGTAGGATTTTGTTGATGCGCCAACAATCGGAGACTTGCTGAACACTGCACCCCTGTTGGATTTTCCGACAATCTTGGATAGCGACGGTAGAATCTCCCTCTACCAGGAGGGGCCAAAAATTGTGATGTATGGCAATGTCAAACCCATGAGCGAGAGCCTGGAGTTCAACGGCATTGTTGGTGGTGTAATAAATGTTCCCGTAGTAGATCCAGAGAATCATGCCTTTGTGGTTGCGGAAGACTCCTCCGAAACGCGCATTGCTAGGATTATCCTTGGAAGCTCCGTCATAGTTGAGTTTACTAATGTTGGGATCAGGAGGGTGCCAAACAGTCTCAGGCAGAGAGGCCAGGGAAGTAGAGGGATGAGGGAGTTGGAAGAGGGGAGAGAGATTGAGAAGGGAAAGAATGAGGCATTCCTCCCTGGTAGGGGAGGAGGAGGGGTCTGTGTATGTATTGTTCAATTTGAATAGGCTTTGGGGGCCGTACAGTATGTTCTATTGAATTGTGAGTCCACGGGGTTTGAAAAAATGACTATCATATATGAAAAAATATAAACCCTAAACAAAACCTTCCTTCTCAACTCTCATTTAACGTATATTTTCTGGGTAATCAGAAGATGGATTTCCACTGAAAATTTCCTTACTTTTCTCAGTCCTGCTTTAAACAGAACAATAGAATAAAATGTTCAAAATAATAAAACTAGGATTATTCATGCTTTTTTTTTATAAACATGCTCCCGAAGTTTTGAAAACAATTCTTGCTCGCTTCCTTATAAACTGGCATGAAACTACTTTGAGTCAAAGTATTCATTACGAGTGTGAAGCTAACTTATGGCCAGGAAGCTTAATTTGATATTCTACCTGCCATTTGAAAAAAGATATTACAATGATAAAAATCTTACAATACACATGACATATAACTAGAAACTCTCATCTTGGAGTAATTGATAGTTGTTAGACTTGAAAATATTCTTTTGAAATACACAATGTTTTTATAAATATATTTTTAAATTTCTATATTTTCAATAAATATTTTTTCCCATGAATATTTTTTTTCCATGAAATATAGATGCAGCGGAAATCCACTAGTACTTCTCATTCACAGGATGGTACCTTGGTAAGCTAGATTTTGTACAAGCTTAAATCTATCCACCTGAAGTTAAGCCATTACAATGCAACCCACTGGAAGCTAAACATAACATGTTGGCAGATGTTCTTTGCTTATAAAAATTTAGTGAATTATTAAAATGTGTGAGAAACATAGATTACGTCATGGCCTCGGGAGGCGAAGTATTATTAGTCTAGAAGAAGCTGAGGAATAGCTGACCGACACAAATTAGTCTCGCCCTCTGGGAAAGAGAATATAGGGAGAGGCACAGAGGGGAGAGTGTTTCTAACAAAACCAGGGGAAAAAGATACATTATTGCTCTAGAAAAAAGGCCATTGGGCCTCGAACACATGGAGAATAATAGAGAAACAAAAAGAGGCCAAACCTGAAACAAAATAACTAGAGGGCGGGGGATTGTTGCACATCAGCTTCATCAACACTGATAGGTCGGTCCGGTGTCCCTTCATCCGAGTAGAAGATCTAGTAGCGATGAGTGGAGGGACCAGCTTCTTGGCAGTCGGGCTTGGAGGGGCACTGAGCATCTTCTTCGACCTTGGGGCTCTGATGGAGGCATGCCATAGAGCTTCTTTTCAAAATGGCATAGTGAGGGGAGCTACTGTCAATGAAGTGCATGTGGTGCACTTCCTTCACGTACGCGACAAATTTCTCTGTCAGGGAATCAATTTTCCGCTCAAGCTCTTTGTTGCTGTCCTTCTGCTCCTGAAGGGCGATGGCAAGAAGCATATTGGTATGCCAATGCAGGTCAATGGTCTTGCTGTACAAGTTCTCCCTTGGCCTGGTTAGCCCAGGATCCACAATCCAACTGAGTGAAGAGTCGACCGCCTCCGAAGGCGTTTCTCTGTGACGGATGTGGGTGGTGGTTTCCATGTCGGCTATACGCCTTTGCATGACAAGGTCGGTATTGTCCACATAAATGCTGGCCGAATTTCTGGCCGTGGTCTCAGCCTGAGTAATAGGATGGCGAGAAGAGTTAGCCCAGAAAGCTCAACGGCCACGGTGGGCAGGGTGAGAGCGGCGTGGGGCTATGGAGGTGGGGCAAGGATGAAGAGTGGAGGGTGTGGTGCAGAGATGAGGGGGGCAATCACTTTGAGACAACTTCAGGGGAGGCCGAGTGGATGCAGGGTGCACAGGTCAAATAGATAGGAGTGAGGTATGAATAAGGAGGAGGGAGATGAAATAGGTGGGCGAGGGGTGTGAATGCCTGGGTAAGCCACTGGGAGGCATGCCTGATGGGCTGTTCGAATCATGCAAGGAATTAATGCTTGGAGTGGGTGCATACATTTGAGAGCAGGTAATCGAAGAGCTGCCAGAGGGATCAATCGTGGGAAGGAAGGCTAGTGGGGGTTCATGATTAGAGAATTGATTGGGAGGGAGATCGGTCGAGGAAGAGGCCGGATCGACCGTGCGCAAAATCTAGAGCACTAATGTGGAGACATTATGCTCGACGAGCCGGGTCCATTATGGAATCCCGCCGCTGAGGTGAGTTTGTTGGAATCTCTAACACCCGGTGTTTGCTGCGAAGCTCCGCCAACTTATCGCCTTTCTCCTGAATCACGTCGAGAAGGATCTCGCATCGGCATTGTCAATATTGTGCTTGATCTTTTTGTAGGATTTTGTTGATGCCGCCTGCAATTGGAGACTTGCTCGAGCACTCGCACGTCGATTTTCCGACAATAATCTTGGGTAGCGGCACGTGTAATCTCCTTCACTTCGGCGGAGGGGCCAAAAATTGTGATGTATGGCAATGTCAAACCCGTGATCCGCAGCACTGGAGTTCGGTGGGCATTGTTGGTGGTGTAATAAATGTTCCGCACAACAGATCCGAGAATCATGCCTTTGTGGTTGCGGAAGACTCCTCCGAAACCCGCATTGCTAGGATTATCCTTGGAAGCTCACGTCATAGTTGGAGTTTTTGGCCATAATGTTGGGATCGGGAGGGTGCCAGCGGCCTCGTGCGGGAGGCCATGGAAGTAGGAGGGATGAGGGAGTTGGAAGAGGGGAGAGAGATTGAGAAGGGAAAGAATGAGGTGCATTGCTCCCTCGGTAGAGGGAGGGGTCCGTGGGCTTTGGCCATGGAGCCAAATTGCGCGCAAGGTTTTCTTGACGGAGGTGGAAAAATACGATGCTCTTCCATTGTTAGCCAAGTTTTGAAGATTCGAAATTCCTTTCTCTCTAGAGAGCCCAACGCATTATGCGGGAGAAGGTTTCATGCCGGATTAATGAGGAAAGCATGGGAAGATAGGAGGTGTGCTAGAGGCCGATGGGAGATGAGGATGGGAGGAGGGATCACGAGAACCGTAGGCCTCGAGAGCAAAGGAAAGCCAATTCGAAAATGATAGGAGGGCAAATTGATACTCATTGAGTAAGTGATCGCGAGCTTTCGGGGTTTGAGTTGCAAAGAGTGCAGAATAGGTAGGACCTGCACGAAGCCTTTTTTTGTCTAGTCGGAGATTTTCCCAAGTCGAATTTTTGGTTGCATGAAGAGCCAGAGGAAAAGAGGAATTTTAGGCCGGTGATTCCGTTTCGCAGAGTCTTTTCCATTTGCTTTGTCCAAAGGGATGGGGTCGGGGTCCAAGAGGAGAGCTGTAGGCCTCTTTGATATTGAAATGCCTTGCCGTTGGAAAACCATCCGAGCTTTATCCGGCCTCCGCCGCATCCTTTTGAGATCTGTCTCTTGTTAAGCTCCTTCCGCAAGAATTTCCCTCGGCCGTGGTTATTACCGAGCCATTTCATTGGGGTCCAACCACACTCACCAATCCGTGGTGATCCACGAATTTTCCAAAAGTCTTTGACAACCTTTTTGTTAAGTCTCTCCATTTGCAACCTCGATGAGGAGGAAGATGTCGGTGCTGAGCTTGTGGCGTTGTTCCCAAGCATTGTCCCAGCATCAATGCATTCTCCCCATTGCACACTTCCCAAAAATAGTGGTCTTGAATGAGAGTTCTGTTATCCTAGCACTGGTTTCCGGATCGGCGAACCTTTGAGATTGCTCGTCCGATTGCGGAGTCGGGATGATGCGTTGGAGCATACTTGGCTTTCCATAGCTTGGTCACAGGATGCGGTAGGATTGGTAATCCAATGCCACGCAAGTCTCTCTCCCAAAACTGCACCAAGGAGATCTCGGATCGTTGAGGCGAGACCACCCGACTTTTTTGGGCTTCGTAGAGGAGTTTACTCCGAGGCAACAAGGGCCCATTTTCCAGCTATTTGCCTTGCACGCCCAAAAGGAAATCTCTTTCGTATTGCTCTAATTTGGTTAGAGATAGATGCGGGAGGCCGCAATGGGAGTATCAAATCGGGTGCAGCGTGGCTTGAAGAACGAAATTCGTCACTAGGACAAGTTTGGCTTGGGAGAGTTAGGGGAGCGAGAGGTTGAATTGGAAATGAAGCTTAGTATGACTAGGATTCGAGTTGCCTCTAGCTAGTTTTATCGCTTGTGCTGCCAAATATTTCGAGGGGAAGTAGGCTGAGTTGGAAGCCAAGAATACGGGTAATGTTAATTTGAATGGCATTGGAAGTGTTTCAGGAAAGAAGGAGTTTGGACTTGGGCGTTGTTAACGGAGGAAACCCGAGGCCTCGAGCAAAATCATCTAGAATGGCGAAGGAAGCAAGGGCTTTCTTTTGACAAAGGGAGTGCCGATGAGGAGCGTATCATCCACAAATTTTTGGTGAGTGATCGGGGGTTAGTAGAGATTTAAGGCCACCGACACGGCCATCGGAGGATGCCGAGGATAAGGAGTGGCCAAGGCCTTCTCCGCCATGATAACAAAGAGGAAAGGGCAAAAGAGGTATCCTTGTCCTGTAGATGCTTCGGGAGGGGTTGATGATGGTTGGAGAGGGGAGCCATTAGAGGAGGATGGAGAAGAAAGCCCCGAGACTAAAGCCATGATCCAATTTATGATGTCTTTCGTCGAACCCAAAGGCTCGCGAGATGTTCCTTATGTAATTCCAATTGATTTTGTTGAAAGCTTTGGACATATCCATCTGGATGAGCACGCCAAGTTTGCTTTGATCCTTGAGAGAGTGGATGACTTCTTGAGAGAGGATGATGTTCTCCAAGATTTGGCTCACCCTCAATGTAAACGGTGCGGTGGGGGCGAGATGAGAAGCCGAAGGAGAATTTTGATGCGGTTGACTAGGACTTTAGAGATGATCCTATAGATAATGTTGTAGAGGGCGATGGGTCGAAAGCTCGGGTCAAGGGAGCCTACTTCTATCGCATTTGGGGATGAGGTGAGAAAGGTTGCTACTGAAGGATTTAAGGATGGATCTTTTAAGGCGAGGATTCTTCGGTTAGGTCATAAACTTTTGTCTTTCGATCAAAGGCCAACGAGGCTTTGTAGAAATGCGTGGTCAAACCATCCGGACTCAGGAGAAGCCTTTTCCATTGGGCATGGAATGGGCAGCTCTTCTTCCACTTCATCCATTGTTATCTTTTTAGCGAGATATGGTTATGCTTTCTAGTTAAGATATTAGGGATGTTCGTGTGATTTTCAGTGATGTCCTTCCTCATTGTCGTGGTTGTTCTTTGTATAGGATGGCTCTAAAATACTTTGGTTGAGCACAACTTCAATCTCAATACGAGTGCTTAAGATAAGGCCACGCTTTGATTTTTGAGATTGAGGATTCGTTTGAATTTTCCGTGTTGGATCTTAGATTTCGAAAATATAAGTTAAATGGTTGTTAAAGAATTTGGATTTCATTTGTATTTTCACATATTGTTTATAGAATGAGTAGTTGATTTAATTTATTATATGATACAATTTACTTGAATAAAGCACATAATAAACTATATAAAGTATTAAGTAAAATCATTGAATTTTTACATATTTCATATTTAGAAAGAAAAATAGAAGTTTAATGGTTGTTAAAGAATATGGATCTCACTTGTATTTTTATATTTTTGTTTATTAAATTATTAGATAATTTAACTTGTATTATGATAGTTTCCTTCAATAAAAGCACATAATAAACCACACTAAAGATTTAAGACTTATCTCTTTATCTAATACCTTAGTTAGAAGTTTTTGCTAAGATGAGTGCAAACAAAGGTAGGTGTTTTTTTAAATGATTTAGAAGAAAAGTTTCATATTATGAATACCTGTCAAATGTGCTAAAATTTATATAATTTCTTTGGTAAGTTTTCAATGGCAGTATAAGACATTTGGAATATTAATGTCCTAATGACTAGGGAAGCGCCTCAAGCAACCTCTTCATAACAATTCCCTATGGCTCATCCACACACTTTTCCTCTCTCTAATGAAGATGTTTCCAAATAGCTTCAAACCCTCATGTGCACAAACCTCCATTCTCCCATACTCTCCATAATTGATAGTGTTGACCTTGCTCCATCATCTTGACAATGAGCTATAGGGCATAACAAATGGGCAAAAGTAAAATTTGCTTTTCCAATGCACGTCAAAAAATATATTTGGTAGAAGGGCACCCTCCTGTTAAGGTCATGATATCCACTTGATAAAATGATGAGGTGATGAATTTAGGGTTGCCATTTTTAGAAAGTTAATGTTTTGAATGAGTAATCAGATGCATATATCTTCTAAGTCACAATAAAAAATCAAACATCATTGTTGCTCATGACATTAATGCTAATGCGAATTGTTGTCCACCATTAATCTTCCCCTCCATACATAACTACTATTGCTATTACTTTCATTATCCATTTCCAAAACCTTATCTTCATATCTTGTTCTTAATGGAGTGGACTTAATGGTTAAAAACATGTGTTTCCTTTTAAAAGGTGATTCTTCAATTCTAGAAGGGTAAAAGTATGTACACCTATGAAAACTTAGTAGTCAAATTGTTGTGTGAACATGATCTTAACTTAAAATATTTTAAACACCAAGAAAAATTACATTTTTAACCTTTTAAATTTTTCTTATGAATTAATATACATAAAAGCCCAGAATAAATTTACACTAATTACAACTTGTAACATTTTATAAATTTTTTTAAATTATTATATTCCAAGAAAAACATAAAAGTACATATAGATTTTGTGTGGGACTAATGATTAATGGTACATCATAAATTCAATTTGAGAAGGAAGACATACATATTTAAATTTCATACTTCAACCCATTAACATTTTTCTGCCATCATTAATAAAAATGAATTATTTGAAAATACAAAATTATCTATAAATAATAATTATTTTATTTTATTTTTGGAGGAAAAAATCATAATTTTATTGAACTAGAAAATAAGAAACAGAGTGCATATTGTGGATGTTGTTAAGCATTCAGTCATGCTATTCATGTGATTGATGAACAATAAAAAAGAAAAAATAGTAAAATTCTACGCGAGTTTTCTTTACACCCCATAAGTGCTTTATTGTGTGTTTCTCTCTTTCTATCAGCTTTCAATTACTTTAATCTCTACCAAAATTATAAATGAAAATATTATTATACTTACCATTCATAATTTAAAAATTCAATTAATAAAACTGAAATTTAAAATTATATTAAAAATCATTTTAATAAAATGTAAAGCAAAATTTCAAACTCTCTCATTTAAAACAAAACAAAACTCTGTATATATAATCTAAAAATTCAAATGAAACTTGAAGATTATATTAAAAAACATGTTAAAAATGCTTCCTTATTGTAAATTCAAAACAAAATCCAAAAATCCAGCTTACTCTAATTTTTAAAAGGCAACGAAACGAAACATGACTAAATGAACTTTCACACTTTTGATATTAAACCGGAGCGTCCAGCGTATGGGTGTTTTTTCGATCACGATCTATGCACCAAGGTCTCTCGTTGGAATAACGTCTTACGGTTCGACCTCGTAACCTCAGGTAGAAAAAAGAAATTGAAGTTCAGACATTTTTGAATCGAGGACCAATTGAATATAATTGATTTTGTTCGGATTGTAACAAATAATGAATGTGATTCAGGGGAGGGCGCGAGTGTTGTCGAAGATATAAATTTGAATTGTGTGAGATAGCTTTTTCTTAACGGTGGGAATGATCTTTGATGGGTCGGTGGATCCAACGTCCGATAGATTTCGAACCTGCACCGACGGTGGGAATGATCTTTATCGGTCACGGATTAAATAGAATGTTAGATAGAATTGGACCGTTCACAAAAAGCACTACCGTTTGCAAAAGCTAATCCTTCTTTTTATTTAGTTCATCAACCCTCTTCTTCTTGCACTGCAATGCGCCCTCTCAACTCTTTGCGCTCTTTTTTGCTCTCTGTCTCTCAGGCGAAGCGGTGATGTTTTGTGGAGCGCTCCTCGTTTGTTTTGTGTTGTTTCTTTGATCTGTATCTGTGGCTCTGTGTGTTTTGTGTTGTTTCTTTGTTTTGTATCTGTGGCTCTGTGTTGTAACTGTTCGTATATGTGTAATTTCTGCGTGGAGAAATGTGGTTGGCTCCAATGGTACTATGAAAACAACAATTTCCAAAGAATCACAATCGAAGAAATCAGGTAGGTACCTACAATTTATTGGGTTTTTCTTTTTCCAGCATAAAATGAGTCGCGGTGCTGAAATGTCTTATTTTTCGGTAGAATATGCACTAAAAGTATTTACGTATATAATTTGGTTTCAATGAATCACAGAATTTCCTGTACTTCTGTTTTTCTTGAATGATTGAATTTTATTGAACCCAGTCTATAACATTCTAAAAATAACCTCATTATCATGCCTCAAACTTAGAAGCGAGGTTGATGCTTGGGTTAAAGGAAGATTGATTAACCTAACCCTATGTTAGATTAGGTTACGGACTTGAGTCTCACAATATATTTTTTTAATTGTAGTAGTCTTATTTTGGCAGTTAGTGAATTCTTTATATAGATTTTTCTTGGTATCTCTCGTTTTTCTCTTTTGATTTTGGTTGAGGTGTACCATGCCTCCCGCCCTGGGTAAGTCCATATATAAATCCCGTGCTCGAGTAGAGTCTAAAATAACCGCATTATCATGACTGAAACTTAGAAGCGGATTGATGCCTGGGTGAAGGAAGATTGATTAAGTTAACCCTACTTAACCTAGGTTAGGCCGGGTTACCGACTTGAGTCTCAGAATATTTTTATTGTCATAGTCTGATTTTGGCTTTATTGTCGTAGTCTGATTTTGGCAATTAGTGATGGGATTTTGCTGGCTAAGAAATTCGCACCTGTGAGTAAATTTGATATACGTATATAGTGGCTCCTGGATTGTGGAATTCGTGGGGAATTAATCTTTCAAAAAATTTTACATATAATTTTACTTATATAGTCATTTACATTTAAAGTTAACAACGTCAACATCCAAAATGCTTTAGTTCTTTACTTTTCATATTACCGAATTCTTTGGCTATATTTACTTTCGACAAAGATTAGCCACTGCTTTTGAAAAGCTTTCTCGTCTTAGTATCAAAAGTGAATCAAGCCTGCACCTTTGGTTAATTAGTTAGAATGTAGTAATTTAAGAAATTAATATATATATATATATATATATATATATATATATATTTAATATGAAACTTTTCTTATAATACACAAAATTTTAAATAAAATTCGGATAAGTTGTGTGCATATATATATATATATATATATATATATATATAATTTAAATATATTATATATGATTAATTAATATATTATAGTAATTTAAAAATTTATTAAATATTGATTAAGGATTAATTTAACTTGAATTTAAAGTCATATTTTCAATTAGAATTTATTTTTTCATGTTATTGTTGGCTCTTTGTTGGCTATTTAATTATATTTCTCATTTTGAAAACCCGTATTTCTTTTTGATATTCTCAAATTTAATTTTGATTGTAAAATTACCTTTTTTTACATATCAAGTCAACATATAATGAAGTTTTTAACAAATCATTATTATGTTTTGCTCTTAAAATTTTGTATTTGAAAGAGATTGAGTTAATTATTTAGCTGGAAAATATCGACAAATAATCTAATTCATCTTTTACATATATGTCAAAAATTTATTAATATTAATACAAATTAAATTTTTCAAATTTATTTTTTATTTTTTTATTAATGATATCACTTTTTTTTGCTAAACTATATGAAAGAGATGAAGTTAAATATTTAACCGGAAGAATGTCATCTTTTTACATTCATGTCAATGACACCAATGAAAAACATATTAATATTAATACAAATCATATTTTCTTTAAAAAAATAAAGTTTTTTTAATTAGTGAAATCACTCTTTTTTTGCTAAAATATCATTGTTAAGTGGAAATGGTTTGGTATTCATTGCACCGAACTATAAATTTTCACGGGAAGGAAGACCGTAACGATAATGGAGACTAAAGTGACTGCGTCCTCGCCTTTGCTATATTAAATGTTAAATGGTGGTATTTGGCCAAAATTATTTAGTACTCATTGCATTGAACTATGTCTATGCTCGAGCGATGTATTGAGTTAGTAGGGTTTAAATTTACATTCGTAATATTTTTATAGAAAGTTGGAGAAGAGAAATAATCGAGGGTCGGGAGTAGAGTAATTTGGCCTACCGCGACAAAGAACAACATGATCCGGCGGCGGCAACATAATTACAAAATAAGACCTAAGCTCTCTTGACTAATCATAATTAAAAAAGTTAAACTTAATATATTAATATAATAATATATATTTTTTCACATTACAAATATACATTTGATTTTTGGTCAAAGGATAACTATTTAAAGTTCAACGCATGAATCAATGCGTCCCTCGCAGGATAACAATAAACAATACAATTTTATATCATATTTTTTAATTTTAATATGTAAAATAATAAAAAAATATTAAATTTATTACCTTAAAAATATATTTTAATAAAAATTACTTTTCATTTTAATATAAATTATAAATAATATGTTATATTTATATTTTTAAATTAATATTTATATCCTTAGTATAGAATGTTAAGGAAATTTGTGTTAAAACTTTTTTTTTCTAATAATTATTTATATATATATTTTTATGTGCTTCTTTTCTTATTTTATCATAAACTCTAATTTTTTTTAATAGTAAAAATGTTTTTTTTTTATATTTAAGATTTAAAAGTATATAAAAATTCAATTTTCTTGAAATTTTCAACATATATTTTATTATTTTTTTATAAAGATATTTTATTACTTATTATTATTATTAGTGTTTTAGTTTCTAATTTTTTTTTAACCATAGAGAATTAGTAAGTCGTTGCTTAGAAGATATAATGTTTTTTTTAATGATTTTTTTTACCAAATTATGTTTTACATTGTTTTGGGTGCATGCAACTTCAATCCATCATTATCTTTTTTTCTTTATTTTTCCTCTCTTCTTAATAATATTTGTCCATTCCCAATATTTAGAAGAATTTCAATCCACCATTTATTTATTTTTCTTTATTTTATTTTTTTAATATTTTTCCATTTTTTAATAACTTCTATATAAATTAAATATCAAATGAAAATTCATTTTACAATGACTTACTAGTCAAACATCACATGTCTAAATTCAAACTTTGTGAATTCCTTCTTAGAGACGTGTTATTTTCTTTTGTATGTAGATTTTGTAGTCATGCACTTGTCATTAATTGTAATATTGTGCATTCATCCATGAACATTAGATGAGGTTCAAGGTTACATTTTTCTTTTTTTGTCTTTTTGTGCTTTTTTTGGCCCATTATAATCTAATATTGGTTAAGGGATTATAGTTGTAACCTAATATGGATTAGTGTATTAGGGCTTTCGATGTTACCAGATACCTATAAGTTGCATTGTGAAATTTAAGTTAATACTTTGAAGAAGATAGATATGTGATTCTAAGTGAGAATATTTTCTAGATTAAGAAATTCCAAGCCAAATTTCTATTTTATGTGTATTTGTCATTGTTGTTGTTGTTCATATTTTACTTTAAGATCTATATGTATTTTACATACATTCCTAATCTCAAAGAATGTGCATAGACCATATTAACAATATAACATTTGAAAAGTGAAATACACTTTATCCCATTTCAAGAGAAAAAACACCCTTAAGGAATCTCTACAATGCTTGTTGCTTCATTATTATTATTTATTTATATAGGATGTCTATAAGATAATCTCACTCAACTATCTAAACTCCTAATAACATGAATATTAGGCTCCACAAGTATTAATGCACACTCTATTGGAAGAAAACTTAAATGAACATATCTAACATTCAAATGACACAAATAAACAAAGAGAATATGCTTTATTAATAGTAAATCATTTTTACACACATAAAACATCTATGGGCTTTTTTGTTGGGATAAAATTTTTTTCAAGGGCCAAAGGACTTCAATAATTATCATAACAATCTTACTAGGATTTTTATTTGTATATAGAAAGTTATGGGTTCCTCTTTAACTTTTACCTCCCTACAAGCTATGAGCTCTTACACTTTATTGAGTTTATTTCACTTATTTAAGAGCTACAAACTAGTTTTTTTTTCCTTTTTTTTTATGGTTTTTCTTGATCCATTCAACATCTATTTAAATTTTGAAAAAGTATTTTGACCCAACATCCATTGCTAAAATTGCTTGGTCATAATATAGAAAAAATAAAAATATGTATCAAAAGTGGACTAAGGATGGTACCCCTTTTTTTTTAGCTCATCTCATTAGCAAAATATTAATAGATCTCTATATGACTTATTTGTAATTTATTGTTTCATGAGATTCTTTAGAGTTGAGCAAGCTTTCTTATTTTATGTTGATTTCCTTATTTGGGTTTCTAGGATAAATTCTCCATGTTGGATGGTGTGTGATTACATGAGTTTGTTCTTTGAATTCTTTGTTTAGATGCACAACAAAATTTGAAGAAAGAAATTGCACAATCATCATACAATTACATGATAACAATTGACAAGAACATGCCACAAAAGTGTTAAATAAAACCAACATAGTAAAGAACATTTATTTTGCAATTGAAATTTAAAGGCAGATGAATAATATCAACCATATCAACCATATGATGAGCAATTGCACATTAATGGTGGAAATTAATGTCACCTCAAGATAACACCCCAATTTATAATATTAACTCAGTATGATCCCAATAATCACAAAGTTCCAAGGAAATTTTGTACAATGATATGGTTGTTCAATCATGGAGAAAGAGGGAACAAACATAATTAGTCCTCACTACATTCATAGTAGAGTGATGAGGTTCCCACACTTGCTCTTGTCATTTCTAATATTGAATGACAGCTTGACATTGATAACAATGGCTAGGGTGGTCCTTTGTAGCCCAATATTTTGTGAATGACCACCATCCCATGGTTGTTTGATGCTATTGGACTTGTATTTTCTAAATTGAACAACATTTCATGTTTTATTTTGTAATGAATTTCTCATAAAATTCTTATATGGCCAATTGATTGAATTTAATTTAGAGGGTAATTTTGATTTTCATTTAACTTAATTTTAATTTTAACTATTTGTAACTATATATTTATCTATCTTATTCATTTATTTATTAATAATTTACTTTTATTAAAGAATAAAAATTTACAAATCTCAAACCCCTTACCTCATTTAAGATAAGATATTTAAACCTTACACTTCTTTACAAAAGGTAAAACTTCTACCAAATTAATGATTCATGTTAATTTAAAAATAAGTATTTTATTACAAATTCATAATAACATTTTTCCTATATAATTTATTTATTTATATTAATAATCAAATTTATCATATATATATATATATGTATGTTTAACTTTTTATTTGGTTAACAAAAATAATTTAATTTTGAAGTTATAGAAAAAAGGATCTATCTATAAAGATTTGATTCCTAAAGTTTATAAAGGTATACATATTCTACTCACCTTACATTTGAACCTTTGACATCTTAGAAAAGTAACCACATGTTCCTAACCATTAAACCCACTTAAACCATATCCATTGAACCCACCCAAATCGCTATACTAAAACATGTCTATAGTTCCATAAACAAAATTTTTAAACTTCACAAGAACCTTAAATTTTTTTTCAAAATAACACTTAGAGAAAACTCAATAAATAATGTATATACAATAATTTTACTATAAATTTATAATCAAATACTTCTTTATATACAATAATTTTATTATAAATTTATAAATATTGTTGATTAATATTCTTTAAACAACTTGCATTCTTATTATAAATATTATTTAAATAATAATAAAAATTTATTTCCACACATATAATTACAAATTAAAAATATATTATTTAAATAATAATAAAAAATTATTTCCACACATATAATTACAAATTAAAAATATATTATTTAAATAATAATAAAAATTTATTTCCACCGTATAATTACAAATTAAAAATAAATAAATATTTTCGAATGTGTGAAGCACTTGTGCCAGTGAATGTCATGTACGCCCGAAATGGCACCACCTCTATGTAGTCGCATAATTACCGCATCTACTCTCCGCAAAGAACTATGTACCGTGCTCGACGTACGATTATGCCCACAATCTATAATCAAAATATTAATGCCTCTTTGCGAGGATAATTGTTTTGCTACTTAATGAAGTTGATGACTCGGTGTGATAATTATACTCCAATTCATTCGTATCTTCTCTCGCTATTCAACCCCGCATACCATTCCACCAATCAATCGATACCTTGAAGTCAGTTTCTAACTAAAGACATTCAATCTCATTACTTGAGCTTGAATGGCACTCGTGCTCTTAAATTACAATTAAAATGCAAAGGAATGGCAGACATTACCGACTTCATGGCATTAACATTGCCTCGTTCGCATTCCCGCAAGGTAGGGAAAACAAACATTTCCGAGACTCAACACATACTCCCGATTACAATATGAAGAGCAGCAGAATGGTAGCGCCGTGAAGAGGAGAAAACTCAAATCGAAAAGCCCCTCAAAATACCCCCACAAATTCAAGGTAAGATTTAAGCAACTCTTAACGATTTATATGCCATTTTCTTTGTCACCATTAAATGCTTATATACTTGTCGTAATGACACCGAGCAATTCAACATACTTACATTAATGGCCGCCTCTCTTCGTGTATATATTATTCAATTTGAATATGCTTTTGGGGGCTATACAAAAGTATGTTCTATTGAATTGTGAGTCCACGAGTTTGAACAAATGACTATCATATATGAAAAAAATCTAAACCCTAAACAAAACCTTCCTTCTCAGCTCTCGTTTAACGTATATTTGCTGGACCTCGCATCGTGAGATGGATTGCCACCGAAAATTTCCTTACTTTTGTGAGTCACGACTTTAAATGAACAATAGAATAAAATGTTCAAAATAATAAAACTAGGATTATTCATGCTTTTTTTTATAAACATGCTCCCGAAGTTTTGAAAAAATTCAATGCTTCTTCATCGACGCGTCGAAATACTTGGAGTCAAAGTATTCATTGCGGTGTGAAGCTAACACTTATATGGCCAAGGAAGCTTAAAATTTGATATTCTACCTCGTATTTCGAGAAAAAATGTTCACAATGATTAAAATCTTACAATACACATAGTATCACTAACTAGAAACTCTCATCTTGGAGTAATTGATAGTTTTTAGACTTGAACACATTCTTTTTGAGATACACAATGTTTATATAAATATATTTTTAAATTTCTATATTTTCAATAAATATTTTTTTCCCATGAATATTTTTCCATGAAATATATATGTAGTGGAAATCCACTAGTACTTTCTCATTCACAGATGGTACCTTTGGTAAGCTAGATTTTGTAGAAGTTTAAATCTATCCACACAAGGATTAAGCCATTACAACAATACCCACTAGAGCTCAACATATTATTAGTAGGAATTGTTTCTTTATTTTTGTAAATTAAGTGGGTCTATTCACATTCATAGTAGAAACATAGATTACGTCATGGCCTCGAGAGGCGAATATTCTGATAGTCTAGATGTTGTGTAACCAGCTCCAAAAATAGAAGAAAAGAGATGTAAACACCTTAGAAATGAGCCACTTCGAGGGGGAAACCTCCAATACATTACATAAATGAACAATTCTTGGATGATACAATTCACAAAACCTCCTTTTCACTATATATAGGAGTCCATGGGGCCATAATGTAATCCTAGTGGGCCACAATGTAATCCTAGCCGACCTTAACAATAATAATTTAAGGGCACAATAATAACAAAATGGGGGGTTACAAGGTTACAATAATAACAATAAGTTTATACTAACAATAATAAGGGACTATACTAGTGATATAGGGACCTAACATGCTCCCTCTCCTTCAAACAAGTGTTGTCCTCAACGCTTGATTGGCCTATTGATGCTTCGTATAGAATTCTCATCCTCCCATGTGAAATATTTCTGCAGGAAAGCTCTTCCACTTGCTTTGAGATACTTTCTGAAATTGACCGTACCCTGTCGAGTTCTTGTTTCTATGACGCGCTTCATAACTCTCTTTCGATGTGATGTTGATCTTCATGTTGTTTCATTAGATTACGCACCAAAGTTGGGTTATCCTTTGAGAGTTGGAGAACTTGTTGTTGATGCTCGATGTGATCTTCCATTAATTTATCATCCATATTTGCTATTATTTGATCCTTCGAACCATCCAACTTAGCCTCCATTTCGCTTTTAAACCATCTGTTCATCTTCAATTTGCTCTTCGTAAAGGTCGAAACTTGTTGCACTCGTACCACAATTTTGATGTCTCATCTTGCACCGCAGCTCTTCCTCTTCATGCGTCATAGTATAGCTTTTGAGGGATTAATGGGTATGGAATTATTTTTTGAGGCATTATAGAACCCAATACTGATAAAAATTCCTAAAATATGCCCTTGGAATCAATTCAAATTGATTCTTCAAACGAGACTTATGCAATTCGGAGCCGCACCTTTTCTTTGCTCGAGGAGCCTCGATATTGAAATTGTATTATTCCCTGTGATTGCAGATCTTCAATATCTGAAATTAATAACTGAAGTAGCCCTCTGAATTCTCTTTTTAATGTCACAATTCTGACCTAATTTGGATTCTCCAAGACAAATTTGTGTCCAATCTCCCCACAATGACCTAATTTTGGACTGGTCTCAGCAGAAGCGAACTTGTACGACTTGCCACGTGTCAGCTGTTTTGTTCTCTTTGTCTCTGAAATTGATAGCCAAGAAGCTACAGGCCGTGTACTTGCGACCACCTTGTTGACTCGTACCCAATCCAATCTCCCGGAAGAGAGAGTTATTGAACTTTTACCACGATCACCTCTTTGAGATGCACTCTTGGAGCCCGAAAAAGCACTACCTTCCCTGAGATCATATCTCCAGAAAATGCTGTGAACCAAGCTCTGAAATTTTTTTGATGAATTTCCTCAGGATTTCAGCTTCGTACCATACGAATTTCAGATTCTGAACCTTCGTAGAAAACGTTTTATAGCGAAAATTCCACGATGACCTGTTTAGGAGCTTCGAACAAAGACCTAACTCCCGCCGCGATGATATCTCCGTAAATATTGCGAACCAAGATCTGAAATTTTTAGCCAATCTTCCTCAGAGTCAGATTCGCACCCTAAAAAATTTCAGCTTCTGAAACTTTGTATAAAAAAGTTATAGCGAAAATGCCACGATGACCTGTGTTGGAGCAGCGACCGGAATCCCAAAGCTCTGATGCAAATGTCTTTGTTATACTGGGCTCAAAAAATAGAAGAAAGAGACTTAAACACCTTGGGAAGCATGAGCCACTTCTGAGGGGGGCAACCTCCAATACATTACATAAATGAAACAAATTCTTGGATGATACAATTCACAAAACCTCCTTTCTATATGTAGGAGTCCATGGGGCCATAATGTAATCCCTGGTGGGCCCTGGCAATGCATCTAGCGACCTTAACAATAATAATTTAAGGAGCACAGTAGTAACAAATGGGGGTTACGCGGCTACAATAATAACAATAAGGGGTTTACACTAACAATAACAGGGACTATACTAGTGATATAGGGACCCAACACTAGAAAGAAGGGGCGAGGAATAGCCGACCGACACAAATTAGTCTCGCCCTATGGGGAAAGAGAATATAGGGAGAGGCACGAGAGGGGAGAGTGTTTCTAACAAAACCGAGGGGAAAAAGATACATTGTTGCTCTAGAAAAAAGGCCATTGGGTCTCGAACACATGGAGAATAATAGAGAAACAAAAAGAGGCCAAACTCGAAACAAAAAAGAACTAGAGGGCGGGGATTGTTGCACATCGGCTTTGTCGACACCGATGGAGGCCTGGCTACGGTGTCCCTTCATCCGAGTAGAAGATCTAGCGGCGATGAGTGGAGGGACCAGCTGCGTGCCAAGCGCCGGGCTTGGAGGGGCGCCGAGCATCTTCTTCGACCTTGTGGCCTCGCGATGGAGGTGTGTGTCGTGAGCTCTCTTTTCAAAATGGCGTAGTGATACAGGAGCTATCGTCATTCGAAGTGCATGTTGTGCACTTCCTTCACGTACGCGACAAATTTCTCTGTGTCGAATCAATTTTCCGCTCCAAGCTCTTTTGTTACTGTCCTTCGCTCTACGAAGGGCGATGGAAAGAAGCATCTTGGTATGCCAATGCAGAGTCAATCGGTCTTCTTGTCAGACAAGTTCTCCCTTGGCTCGGTTAGCCCGGGGATCCACGATCCAGTCGGGTGAAGAGTCGACCGCCTCAGAAGGCGCATCTCCGTGAAGGATGCTTTGAGGTGGTGGTTTCCATCGTCGGCTATACGCCTTTGCACGACAGGGTCGGTATTGTCGTCGCAGGTGCCGGCCGACTGGCCGTGGGCTCGGCGAGAGTAACGAGGAGGGCGAGAAGAGTTAGCCCGTAAAGCCTCGACGGCCACGGCAAGCCGAGGACGAGAGCGGCTGTGGGGCTGCGGAGGTGGGGCGAGGATGAAGAGTGGAGGGTGAGGTGCGAGGAGATGAGCGATCACTTTGAGAGACAGCGTCGAGGGGGAGGCCGAGTGGATGCGTGCCACGGGTCCAAATAGATAGGAGTGAGGGTATGAATAAGGAGGAGGGAGATGAAATAGGTGGGCGAGGGGTGTGAATGCTCGGGTAAAGTCAACCGGGAGGCACAGCCCCGATGGGATGTTCGAATCATGCGAGGAATTAGCGCCCGTTGGAGTGCATACATTTGAGAGCGAGGTAATCGAAAGCGCGCCGTAGGGATCAATCGTGGGGAAGGAAGGCTAGTGGGGGTTCATGATTAGAGAATTGATTGGGAGGGGGGATCGAGGAAGAGAGCCGGGATCAGCTCCGCCGCAAATCTAGAACACTAATGCGGGAGACATTCCGTTTCGGGACAGGCTGGCACCATGTGAATCGCCGGACTGAGGTGAGTTTGTCGGAATCTCTAACACGGGTAAGCCTGCCGGGGAAGCCCGCCAACTTGTTGGCCTTTCTCCTAAAACGCCGAGAAGGATATGCCTCGCGGCATTGTCAATATTGTGCTTCGATATTTTGTAGGATTTTGTTGATGCGCCAGCAATCGAGGGCTTGCCGAACAGCTGCACCCTTTTTGGATTTTCCGACAATCTTGGGTAGCGACGGTGAGAATCTCCTTCTACCGGGAGGGGCCACAAATTGTGATGTATGGCAATGTCAAAGCCATGAGCCGCAGCCTCGTTCGGGCCGGCATTTTTGGTGGCAGTGTAATAAATGTTCCCATAGTATATCCGGAGAATCATGCCTTTCGTCGTTGCGAACTCCTCCGAAACCCGCATTGCTAGGATTATCCTTGGAAGCTCCGTTATAGTTGAATTTAATAATGTTGGGACTCGTGGAGGGTGCCAAACTGGGCCTCGTGAGACGTCAGTGCAGTAGAGGGATGAGGGAGTTGGGAAGAGGAGAGAGATTGAAGCAGGGAAAGAATGAGGCATTCTCGGTAGAGGAGATCCGCAGAGCTTGGCTATGGAAATAAATTCGCGCAAGGTTTTCTTGATGAGGTGAAGAATATGTTCTTCCTCTGTTAGCCAAGTTTTTCAAGAGCGGGGAATTCCCTTTCTTTTCCGTGAGAGCCCAACACATTATGCCCGGGAGAAAGGTTCCATGCCGCAGTTAATGAGGAGCTGGGAAGAGAAGGAGGTGTGCTAGAGGGTCAAGGGAGATGAGGATGGAGGAGGATCACGATCCGAGGCCTTGAAGACAAAGGAAAGCCAATTCCAAATGATGGAGGAAAAATTTGGATACTCGTTGAGTAAGTGATTGGCCGCTTTCGGGGTTGGAGTTGCAAAGAGTGAGATAGACGGACCTACAAAGCCTGGAGATTTTCCCAAGTCGGAAATTTTTTGGTGCATGAAGAGCTAGAGGAAAAGAGGAATTTTAGGCCGATCGATTCTCGTTTCGCAGTCTTTTCCATTTGTCTGCCCGGAGGGATGCGGTACGGGGTCCAAGAGGAGAGCAGTAGGGCTCTTTGACGTGAAATGCCTTGTTGCGTTGGAACACCATCCGAGCTTTCATTCCGGCTCCGCCGCATCCTTTTGAGTCTCGTCTCTTGTTAAGCTCCTGCTGCAAAGAAATTTCCCCTAGGCGAGTGGTTGATGCCGAGCCATTTCACTTTGTCCAAATCCACACTCGCAATCCGTGTTGTCCTCGAATTTTCCGAAAGTCTTTGGCAACCTTTTTGTTAAGTCTCTCTCCATTTGCAACTCCGGTGGGAGGAAGATGTCAGGTGTTGAGCAGGGCACTGTTCCCAAGCATTGTCCCATAGCAATGCATTCTCCCCATTGCACACTTCCCAAAAAGCTAGTGGTCTTGAATAGAGAGTTCCTATTATCCCAAGCTTGGTTCCAAATCGATGAACCTTTGAGAGTTGCTCTCGAGAGTCTTATCGAGGAGTCACGATGATGCGTTGGAGCATACTTGGCTCGTTACACAGTATTTTTCACCGTCCCTACCATTCCCCGAAATCCACGCACATTGGAGGACCCATTCTCCGTGACTCGTGAACATGGTGTCATGCCTTGAAAACATCATCAATGCATTCCTCTAAGCATGAGCTTTATTTTTCCTTGAGACATCTCCTTGCAAAAATCATGAAAAACATCCCTTTTGGCATCGGGTGCGGGCAGCCGCCCAGTACTCGCGCCAATGGGGAAAATCCGCAAAGAGGTCGCGCCTAGCGGGCGCTCCTGTCATAGAGCCGTGAGTCGCGCCACAGTGCAGGGACTCGTGTTTTAAATAAGGATGGCGGAAGTTGAGCTCCAACAAACTCACGAAACCATTGCCTATCTTGAGTTGGGGTTTGGCTGCGTGAAGTTCTATGGAAGGGAAGTGGTTTTGCCACCTCCCATGGAGACCTCCTTGTGAGTAGGAGCCAATCATAATAATAGGGATCCCAACTCTCCTTCCCCATCTATAAAATCCTCGCCCAAAGTGCATGGCAAGCTAGTCTTGAAGTGCCTAAGCTCGCGAATCTCCATATTCCCAAGAGCCTTTGTGTTGTAAAAGAAATCCTCTTTTTCCTCAAAGGCCGACTCAAGTAAGGAGACCACTACTGTGGAGACTGCGAAGAGGTTTTCCCTTTCCTTGGCGAGCTTTGCGAGACGTGGACGATCGGAGAACCCATCCGAAGGAGACCACGACGTCGTAACTTAGCTGTAATCTCTCTTCGCCGGTTATTTAATAGATGATTGTGATTATGGTTCCACTACGTTTTCCATCATGTTAATGTGAGTAACGTCCTTTACGGCGATGTTTGAGGTTATGTGCGTCGGTTTCTTATGCTTGTATATGTTCGTTTCTTCCATGTGCGTGTGTTCATCCGCTGGAGATGCGTGGAGGGACGGTGGGATACGTCAAGAGAGCTGGAGGAACGGGGACGCTTCTTCTTCGGATCATAGCGTTGCGAATCCGGGTAGGCTTCTGTTCCTGGGCCTTTCCATTCGTAACTGGGAACTACTGCGTCGTAACATTGTTTGATTGTTGCTGTGACGCCGCCGGGCTAGTAGGGATCGCCTCTCGTCCGTAGGAAGGGATTTACTCAACACTTTGGCGACTCCACTTTGGGATCCCGCCCGTTGTTGTTTGATTTGTAAACTATAGACGGAGCCCGAGCACGGCCCGGATAGCCTTCGAAACGCTTTTGCCCCGCATTAGCTGAGGCAGATCAAACGCTACCTGAGTCAATCTCCAGTCTGTCAGTATTCCGTTGAACAACTTTTGGAGTCTTTGTCTTGCCTTGCCGCTTGTAGTATCTCTTTGCTTTTCCTTGCTCGATGAACCCTCGCGGGTTGGGTTCGTCTTTGTTTTGCTTCTTGACGTTTGTCAGCTTAGCATTAGATACAAGTCAGAGTGCTTTGTTTTTAATTTTGCGTCGTAGAACTCGATCGGCTGCGGGTTTTCCACTCGTGGTGCTACCGCGCGCAATTCTGGCGCATGTTGCCTTTGTCCAGCCACACGCCACGCAAAGCACGAGCTCCCCACTTACGGTCTGCGCCACACACCGTAAGTTTTTGATTTTTCCTCTATTTGTGAGCTCTGCTGGATTTGGTCGTGTAATTTTCTTCTTGATTTTCCGGTCGCTTTTGGAGTGTGTTGGAGTCCTTCCGTTCGGTCGATAATTCACCTCCGTCCTTTGGTTGGTTTGCTTTTATCTACCGATTTCACGTTTTAAGCCCTAGTGGCATCTGGTGGCTTAGTGTAATCGGAAGCCCTCCCTGGGAGTTTTGGTGTTTTGATTGTCTTGTCAACTATCCGATTGATTCTCCACATTCTCTAACCGCCTTTTTCATTGTTTTGACTGCAGTTTTTTGGGTGATCGTTATTCCTTCATTCGAAATTCGTTTGGTCTCGCCTTGGACCTAGATCACACGGTCCATTGGAAGCTTTCGAGTTCTTTTCTTTGCTTTTGAGAGGCTTTTGGTTGATTTGGATCTGATTGCTTTGTGTTTTGAGTGAAATTTGTTTGTTTCGCTCTCTTGAAAATACGTTTCTCAAGTTGTTGCGTTTGTTTTCAAGATTGTTTAGTGCATATTGGTTCTTAAACATTGAAAATAAAAATAAAAAATCTCTTTTGCTTTTGTTGATTAGTGCAAATTGTGATCTTTTCCATATCGCTAGTGATTAGTGTTTTGAATGAAAAGTTTTCAATTGCATTAGTTGCATTAGAGATCTCATCGTTTGTTTTCCGTTCATTTCGCTTTGTGTAAAAGAAACTCCTCAACTCTTCTCTAACTAGTTTTCATCGAACGAAATGTTGCACTGTGGCAGGTCGCTTTGCATTTAGGAGTCTTTCGAGACACTACATACGATAGGGGCACTCGAAAATTGAAACTTGTGAAGGTCAGCGCAAATTTATTTTCAATTAACCTAAGGCGAGATTGGAACTTAACGAAACATATTTAGAAGGTACTAGGCTAGAGACGTGTTCCGGCGTCGCAAACCTAGCGACTGGCTCATTTCAGCCAGTTGGCTTTGAACGGCGCTAGTACGGACTTGCGCTCGTGCCGTCACGTATATAAAGGGAGACCCCTATAGGTTTTCAATCCTTTGTCCACGCCGAGTCCGCCGCCTCTCACCCGTGATACACCGAACACGACATTCAGTGGAGACTACCGCACGTACTCGGAAAGTCCTTGGTCGATTTCTGCTTTCATTATTGAGACCAAGGTGTATATTGCGGTTCCACGGATATTTGGTACACCCTTTGTGCCTAGTTTTTCCGTGCCGGTCACTGGTCTTTCAGACTCCCTAAAAATTGAAAAGAACCGTCAAGCGCTTTGTCCTTTCACGCTTGTGTCAACTGCAGCGATAGAGTCATCTTTTTATCGTTTCTCGACTCTTAAAATATGAAACGGTAGAATTTCTCTTAATTTCCAACGTGGTAAAATTAATCACCCACGAGTACACGCGCTTGATTGCTTGCCGGCGTTTGCACTCGTGCGTCTCGACTCTTTTCGGCCCCGTGTGGTTTCGTTCTTTTTGTTTTTGAGTTTTGAAGGTGGCAGCTTTTTCAGTAGTTTACCAACCAAAGAATCCCCCTCGAGAAGGGACTCCTCGGTCATTTTCCTCCTTTTGGAAAATGTTGGTGCTCCTTACATGGCGACGTTGTCCCTTTCCAGAAGTCGTTAGCGGCTACCGTTTCGGATTTGTTCTCAACCTCTTGTGACGTCGAATGTCTCCACTACTGTTCAATCGCCCGCACGAAACGACATCATGATGATTCCAGGGTGGACCTCTCCTCTCTCTCTCTCGCCCTCGTTTCGTCCCTCTTCTACTTCGCCCGCCCGGCAGTGAAGAGGTACGGATTCAAGCACAGCGGCTAAGAAGAAAAGAGGAAAGAAGACAAAGAAGAAGAATTTCGATAAGCGAGAGGCTAAATGTGCAGCCTCATGCGCTCCGAGATATCTCCTCTCCTCTTCGATAAACCTTCCAACCCTCCACGGAAAGTCAAGTTCCCTTGCCTATTGTGCACGGGGAGACCATCTTGCTTCGGAGGCGCCCGGCATTTCCAAGGTGCTCGAAGTATGGTCCAACGGCCGCCCTACCATTGCCTTTGGCTTCCGGAGTCGGGTTGGGGGCACGTCCTCCAGAGCACTGTTGATAAGAAACTCTAAGCCAGTCGTGGCAAGATCGCCAATCCTCGTAAGTTGTGTGAAAGGGGCACCATGCCATTCACCTTTGTCCTTATGGATGAAGCCAAAGCGAGTTTTTGGACAACCCAACCGGTTCTACACCATGCCTTCCACCTCGGTTATAATTCGTCTTTCTTCGAGTCTTCCGCAAGCCTGATCCTACGATTGGTCCAAGAGTCATCCTTGGTCGATCACTCCCCCGTAAATTCACTCACAAATCCGTCCCGCGACCGGCCATTGGTTGTCGGATCGGCTGACCGGCTCGTCCACGCGTGCACCGAGGTCTTTTCTGACACGAGAGTGGACCTCACACCCCCCATGTCGGGCGCGGACGCCCTGGAGAAAGATTCTCGGCGAAGAAGCCCCTCCCTCCGCCTCGCGAGTGGAGGCTCCAGGGAGGATATCCCTCCCGCCATCGATATGGAGGTCTTGAGAGGCTGCTTCTTCACAGCGCAGCATCGCGGGAAGACCTTCGCTTGTCGATGAGCAGCCTCTCCCGTGGTTTGGTCGCTTCCTTTGGCGGAATCGGTGCAAGATTTCGCCCTTCCGTCTTATGTGTGCCTCGCGAGATCACACGGTCGAGGCTCTTGGTGCTCGAGTTTGCTTCCCGCACTCGGCACAGACGCAGGTGCCTCTGTTAGTATTCTCCGTCACCAACTACCTCCGGCAAGCTTTCGGTTCACACGCCGCTTGCGCCCGTTACGATAGAGTCCGGTGACATTCGATCAGAAGAACGGAGTCCACCGTTGGGGATCCTTCCAAAGGTTACCGGTGCTTTGGGAGGAAAAACCGTCCATATGGACGTGATGGTCGTTCCGGTGCTGTGGATTTCAATCTGATCCCGCGCCGATTACACCTATGCCATGGGAGCGCCCCCCCCCCCCCCCCCCCCCCCCCCCCCCCCCCCCCCCCCCCCCCCCCCCTCTTTTCGTGATGTGCTTTCCACATGAAGGACGGATCGCGACCATCGATCGCCTTTCGTTCTTTTTGGTCCTAGCGTGTGGCAGTCGGTCCACCATCACCCTTCTGCGTTTTTATCCTCGTTGTATACTGCTCCCGCACGTGTGTCGGCTATGGCTCTACCTACCCACGTGCTCGTGCTTTCGGTGATGATGCCGGGCCGTGCATCGAGGTGCTTTGCATCGGGTCCGACTGCGGGGATGTCCTTCCATCAGAGTGGAACTCTTGGAAGCACCGCCCAGCAACACGGTTCATTTTTGATGTAAGTCGGTTAGAGCATGGTTTCCTCCCGGGTCAAGCTCTTTAAAAAGTGAAACCAGGGATCTCGGATGTCACACCTCTAATTTAGGGAAATAGGTACCTCTTTAAATATTCTAGTAATCTAACGGAAAGATCATTACTCCACTTAAACAATAATTGGAGTCCACCTATGATACATCTCCCTAATGTACATAACATTTTATTTCATCTCCTACCCTACACAACTTACTTTATTTCATCTCCTACCCTTGTGTATCGTTTGTTTTCCTCAACATGGATTGGGTATATATATCATTTACATACAACATGGAACCATAGTGTATAGTATTATAAAATCCATATAGACATATTTATTATGGAATAAATATATCTAATTTATTTATTCACACCTCCATATATAGCATTATAAAACCCATATATACATATCTATTATGGACTAAATACATCTAATTTATTTACTCACACCTCCATATATAGTACGACTTATATGTATATATATACCATGAATTAAAGATATATAACTTCTTAACGTTATGCATAACTTGGTTATATATATATATTTGCTTATATATATATGAATCTTCACTTTGCTGCAAACCCTCTGGGTCGCATATGATATTGAATCGACGGATCGATTTGTTATAATTATATATTGACCGTAAGTGAAGACCATGTGCCGTAGATAAGGGTGGGTCCACGCGTCCATGGTTGGTGAAATAAAGAGCTTTGTTTTATTTATTTTTAATTTTTTTGTTAATACGTATCTTCCATACTCAACTTATGTTGACATCGATGCCCTACTTATGGTGTGTTTCCCCCTGTCGGGGATTGGAGTATATCGCGCGGCCATTCAACTTTCAACCACGCCGAATCCCGGTGCAACGATCGGCGCGCCTTCGAGTATTCAGTTCACCATCTACTCGACACTTCTTGGCTGATTAAGACCGACGCCGACGCGTCGGAATTTTTGCGTTGTCGCACCATATAGGTGTGCGAAGTTAGGGTTCGTAGGAGCCGTCTATCCCGGGCGCTATACAGACGTTTGGCGTGTAGTTCGATTATAATATTTTCTTGGTTTGTTTATTTTTCTTTTTAGGAACGACGCTCTCCCATGTGGGAGTTGCAACCACGGTGTGCGTCGTCCTCTAACACTCAACGTGTGGATTTTTTCCTTTGTTCGGCCCATCCAGTGCGTCATGAGAATTGGACTCCGGCTCGACGGTAGGTGGCTTTCGAGTTAAAACTATGCTCCCGTGCATCGGACTACATACATTTCCGGCGCTCATTGATATCTTGTAGTACTCTCTACTATCAATCGGCGTGCTTGCTCAATCTCCTCGGGATTGTCAGAGGTTATCGCGCGGGAGAAATTTGGGGTTTCCAAGTGTTCATTACCTGGAAGAATTTATTTCCAACCGAACCATCGGGTCATTCCTTTACCTATTAGCTCCCTTTCCTTCCATCCCTCGGGCGCGAAGTGAGAGCTCGCGTCGGGAGTCTCGTAGTTGCGACTTTCATCGGGTTTCGTAGTTTCATGTTTCTTTATGTATGGAGCAGGGAAGCGATCTATCACGCGTTTCGGTTCTTCACGTTTTAATGTGGACACCGACCGTGCGCTTTAACGATAGTGCTAAGCCTCGCTACTCTTCGGCTCACTCGAGTTGAGTGCTTGTTTTTTTTCATTTGAATCCTCGGTCCACCGGGTAAAAATACGTCTGGGTTTCCGACCGTATATTTAGGGGGAATTGTTTCGCCGTTCTAATGCGTCGATATTTACTACATTATTAAATTTCCATATATAATTGTCGGAGGCAATATTAATGTTTCATCCGAGGTTCGGGCACCGATTTGGTTGTATTGGCCGTCCACCTCGCTGAACCACATCTTAATTCTTTCTCTTCTGCGATTTCTCATTGAGGATGGCATGCCTTCCTCGGGTGTATTATGACACGCGGGTGTGAGAAAGGCTTAACGCCCCTGCCTCGTGCGTAGAACGGTTAGATGGCCGTTCAAGCCTCGGCAAGAATGAGGTTGGTGACCCGTAGCCAAGATATATTCGTGTATGGTGGGATTCGGCACCACCCAAACATGGAGATGCCGCGACCGAAGTTGTATTGGCTTGACAATAAAATTTTTTATTTAATTTAACCTCTCGTGGTTCCCGACTAATCATAGTCGCCCATATTCCAACCGGGAACTTGGTTCGATTTGTGCAATTATCTTCTCAACTAATATTTTTTTGAATTGGTTTCTGACTGCAGTTGCTTATCTACACGGATCGACAATCAAAATTTCGACAAGCGAGGGTAATTCGTGGTCGTAAGTCGAACAACAACATCGGCCCATGCTAGTGTAGGTTTAATTCATGTCGACCTGTTTTCTTTTCTTTCTTCATAAAAATCGTTCGTTGACCCTATTCGTAGCTTTCACGGGTCGGTAAATTTTACTATCCAACTTCCTTTTTTCTAACGGATTTTTAAATTTAATTCATCATTCCGTTCGGCGTTACCTGTGTTTATCATTCCGGCGTTCTCTCGTGCATGTGTATTACTATTCAGTCGTAATAGATTATGCATACGGTCGGGCATGTCGATTTTGTTTTGCATATGAATCTGGAATTATGTTTATTCTATGACGTGGCAATGATACGTTATTCGTTGTTTAATGCATACATTTATGTATTCCAATAAACCTAGGCATTCGTTTATAGCACTTCTCGGTAAATATACTTGATTTATATGTGTATCCATATCGTAGGTTGGTTTCTTTATTATGTATTTTCCATAGGTCGTTGACCTATAATATCATCGCTTACATGGCTTTTGTAATATATATCGGCATGTGTAGGTATATAGGTGTAGATCGTAGTCGAGGTTATCCAAGCCCAAATGATGGGTTACGTGATACCTAGGAATTTATATATATACTTTAGACTTATTACAAATCTTTTTACTTTGCCTATATGTAAATATAGGTATACAATAATTCCTTTTGCTGATTTATCTCTAACCTAATTTTATTGGTTTACTATAATGTTTATTTTCAAGATTTTAAGCGATGTGCATACTGCAAAATAACCCTTAATTGCTATCCGTAGTCTAACCATTCTTATCACAGTGTTTACTTATGATGTAGTAAGATTTCAACTATAGGTTCTAGAATCCTTACTAGTAACTTCTATTTCTCTTTAGAATTATATCTACATATATGTGGGCCCATGGTGTGTTGGCAAGATAACCATAAATATAGATCCAACAATTTGTTATGCTACTATGTTCAAGGGGTACAAAGAGGCTTTTAAAGATGATATTTATACCTTAAGATCTGTTATAAGTCTTATAGAGATTAGATCCCGATTTTTTTCTAGTAAAGTGTAAATCTAATATCCTGTTTCTATTTCAGCCCTATTATGGTTCATATAGATCTCATTACTGCTATAGTATTTCTAGCATATACAAGAGCATAAAACTATCCCATACGTATACGCAAGAAGAAAAAATAATATGTATTTATCTATGAGGATTAAGTGCTTCCGTATTTAAACCAACCTTGGTTTAGAGATTCTGGAGTTCTACTTCATAGCTTTACGTTCTACAATTAAACGAGATTTTGCGAAAGGTGGATACCTTAAGAACGGTGTTGTTAAGTGTAGTACTACATCAATCATACATCAAATATTTTTTTTACATGCAGCCAATTCATGCTCATTACAACTCAAATTAACAAGCATTTCGGACATACCACAATCTGCAATTGACCAACCTCCCAACCTTAGAGTCCTCTTTGTCTCCCAGGACTCACCCCGAGCAGAGATCACCTTCTAGCATAGATCAACCCCCGATCTCGTCTAGGAACAGACTTATTTAAGCTCATAGTTTCCCCAAAGCATGTTTCTAATTCTGCGTCCGTGAATAGCAGGGATGCTTTCTTTCTGTTTTGCCTAGGCTTCCCATCTTGGGGTTCTTTAAAGCCGCTTTAAGCTTTCCTCAGACTTTTCCAGACTTTTTCTCACCTCTTCCCAACTACTCCTCTTCATTGGGGAAATTTTAGATTCCTCCTCAAATCTAAATAAATTTCTTTCAAGGATTTTTCCGAAAGATTTTTTTGGGGATTTGTTGCCTTATCCATCCTCATGGATTTGGCAAGTGATCTCAAATTCTCTTTTTGGTCAAAGTGCACAATCATTTTATTTATTTCCTCAAATAAAATATGCAAATACATTCACACCATATTCATCCCTTGGGTCCACCCCCTTAGGATTAAAGTTCAAATGTCTAGCTTTAAAAATTCAACACACAAATTGGGGGTGTTACATATTCCCCCTGCGAAAATAAACACCGTCCTCGTGTTCTTATTCAACTACTAGAGTTCATTTAAACAAAAATGGATATTGCTCCATCATTTCAGCTTTCTCCCTTTCCGGGGTGGCTTTTCTCTCGAGCGGTAAAGTGCTTCCACCGCACTTTTACTACGGGCCACCATTCTCGTTTCTCAATTCAATTTCTTTCCCGCTCCAATATTTGAAGCGGTTACGTAAAACTCCCCCTTGGTTCCACCCGTACAACATTCCAATAAACTATGTGAGAAGCATCATGCACATATCTTTTTAATAATGAAACATGAAACACATTATGTACTTTAACATGGGGTGGTAAGGCCGGCTTTGTAAGCCACGTCGGTCCCACCCTTTCCAAAACATCAAAAAGGCCCACAATATCTAGGTGCAAGTTTTGCACAACTTCCACGCATAAAGTGTGCTCTTTTTGGGTTTGATGCGTAAATACACATGATCCCCCACTTTGAATTCTCGGTGTACTCTTTTCTTATCAGCGATAGCTTTTCAGAGCGATCTTGCGCCGTCTTGATATTTCTTTGTATCCGTTTGACAATGCTCTCCATCTCTTGTAGTGCATCCGGTCCCAACACCGCGCTTTATCCTCTCGGTTGACTCCTGGCTCAGGGAGTACGACACTTTCTCCCATAAAGTGCCTCAAACGAACTCATCTTAATAGAGGATTGGTAGCTATTATTATAGGCAAACTCGACTAAATGCGGATACTCTTCCCACTTTGATGGCCTATCCATCACGTACATTCTCGAGCATATCCTCTAAAATTTGATTTGTTCTTTTCCGTTTGCCCATCCGTTTGAGGGTGATAGCGATGTACTAAAATTCGGTTTAGTGCCATTCCTGCAAACAACCCCTTCCGTGAATCGCCGCTCGTAAACTTGGCATCCCGATCCGAGAGCAATCACCTTGGGCACCCCATGAAGCCTTACTATCTCCTTCGTAGAAAGCATTTGCTACTTGAGCCGTTCCAAAAGTAGATTTCGCTCGGTATAAAGTGAGCGACTTTTGTGAGAGTGTCTACTACTACCATAAACGAATCGTGTTGATATTTGGTTCTAGGTCAGTCTTTGTTATAAAATCCATGGAAACCGTGTCCCATTTTCATTCCGCAATTGCGGGGATTTAAAAGCCCCGCTTTGGTGTTGATGCTCAACTTTGACCAATTGACATTCCATACACCTACTTAAATACTTCGCACACATCTCTCTTCATTCTCGGCTGTAATGACTTCTTCTTCAAGGTACGTTAACATCTTTTGGTATCCGGGATGTCTGCATAGGGCCGTTTGTGATATTCATCCAGAATTTCCCTTTTTAATGACTCCACATTAGGAACATACAACCCGTTTTTATAATAGAGCATCCCTTGTTGGTTTTGAGTGAAACCAGCTTTATCTTTTGTCTGCAGCTTCACCAAGAATGCCTCATAATTTGGGTCTTGGTCAGTCGCTTCTCTCACCAACTCTTCTATCTCAATCGTCCACTACTCCTAATGGTGTTTACATGTTGACAAGCATTTCTACTTAATGCATCAACAACTTTATTTTATTTCCCCCTTGATATGCTTGATGTCCATATCAAATTCACTTAAAAAGGACAGCCATATCGCTTGTCTTGCATTTAGATCGGCTTTGGGAGAAAAAATATTTGAGGCTAATATGATCCGTCATCAATGTGAATTTGTTTCCCGCGAGATAGTGTCTCCACATTTTTAAGGCATGGATTACGTACTGCAAGTTCCATATCATATGCATTATAATTTTGTTCATGTACTTTCAGCTTTCCTAGATTCATAGGCAATGATCGAATTTTCCCCGTAATAAGTACTCCTCCCGAAACTCCTCTCTCTGCAAGCATCCGTACATACAACAAACTCTTTATCAGATCAGCAATTTTTAATGTAGGAGCCGAAATAAGTTTTTGTTTCAAGCTCGATCTAAACTCGTTTTGACATTTCTTAGTCCACACGAACTTAACACCCTTCCTTTGTAATAAAGTTATGGGATTTGCTATAGCAGAAAATCTCTCCACAAATCGCGATAATAGCCTCGCAATTCCCATAAATGATCTTACCGCTGAGACATCGTAGGAACTGGCCATTCTTTAATGGCTTTTACCTTTTCGTGGTCAATCGCCAACCCTTTTTTAGAAATTATATGACCCAGATATTGAATTTTATCTCTATAAAATTCACAAATTTTACCTTGAACTCGCATATAGCCGGTTTTCTTTTAAAGTCTCGTAACACTATTCTCGGATGTTCCTTATGTTCATCTTCATCTTTAGAATAGACTAAGATATCATCTATGAACACAAGAACAAATTTGTCCAAATACTTATTCAACACTACTTGTTCATCGGACACATAAAGGTGGCAGGGCATTCGTCAAACCAAAAGGTAGGACTACAAATTCGTAATGCCCATACCGGTTCGAAATGCCGTTTTTGCTGATGTCTTCTTCTTTAATTCTGGAAGTCGGTGATACCCGAGTCCCCGAGGTCTATCTTGGAGAAGACCGAAGCTCCTCTCACTTGATCAAAAAGATCATCAATTCTAGGAAGTGGATATCTATTCTTAATGGTCAACTTGTTCGACTTGACGATAATCAATGCACATCCTAAAGGTTCCATCCTTCTTTTTAACAAATAACAGGTGCTCCCCATGGAGACACACTTGGTCTCGCATGTAACCTTTATCCAATAATTCTTGCACCGCATCTCGCACATCCGACTCACAGCGGACTCATCCGATAGGGGGCTCGGGAAACGTGTGTGGCTCCCTGGGTACTCGCATCGATTGAAAAAATCAATCTCTCTTTTTGGGGGGGAAGATGAGGGATTTCCTTGGGAAAGACTTCCTTAAATTCTCTCGATGACGGTATAGCATCCGCAACTCTTCCTCGCTTTGTCGGTCTATTTCTTCTACATGCACCGTATATACTTGCGTATCCTTTTTCTAGCTATTCTTTTTAATTGTAAGGCTGATATTTGTCTTATTGAAATAGATTTTGGTTTCCCTTTTAGTGTAAAAGGTTTCCCTTCCTCATCCACACAATGCGGGTTTTATCCCGTAATTCATCGAGCTTTCTTCTTTTCTAGCCAATCGATTCCTATCGCTAGATCATAGGACCCTAATGGCAATATGTTCAAGTTTACTACGTGGGAAAACCATTTAATTGTATTATTGTTTTGGGCAACTTATGAGTGACTTTTCTCTTAGTTCCGATAAAGTGGGCTGACTATACTAACCATGACCCGCTGAAATTTTTCGGGTTTAATTTTACATTTTTTCTACAATTCCAGGACTAATGTAACTCAAAGAAGCACCCGGATCAATCAAAACAAGAATAGTGAGGAGGTCATAAATCTTACCCTCCATTTCCACCATGGTTGCTTGATGTTCGCTTGCCCGATTTTCCAATGTTGCACCGATTGTTGGTATGTTTCGGCTATGTCATTGATCGTTGTTGACTCTCTCTCTCTCGCTCGATCGTGTGTATGTTTCGATGGGGGCGATCCCTCATCATATGGGGTTCTCCACAGCCCCCAACATTTCGCGAGGTTCCTTCATTCTCGATCGTCCCTTCCTTTCTATTGTTCCCTTCCCTCTGGTTTTGAAGCCACATGGGACCGAGCAGCTTTGACTTTCTTTTGGTTTGCTGAACTTTTCCCTTTGATGATCTCTACCAAAATTCCTTAAATATGCTGGTTTTGGTCTCTTTCCTTTGAACTCACCCTTGTTCACCCAGTTCTTTCCCTTGTTCCGCTTTACCTTTAAACCGTTGATAGCATAATCTTGCTTTTCTAACAAATTTGCCTTCATCCATGGTCTTTGGGTTGTCAAACTCTATTTTCTCCTTGTATACAAGATAGGCAAACAATTTAAAAACCTTTGCACTTTTGCCTTTTCTTCCCTAATGTAAGGGACATACCTCGAGTAAATTTGTAAACTTAGTGACAAACTCATCAATAGTGAGTCCGTCCTAGTCTAAGTTCATGGAATTCTTTTTCTTTATCATCATAATAACGTTCATTCAAATAACGATTTTTGAACTTAGTCCGAAAATCTTCCCACGTAACCGCTTTTTTTCATCAATGGCATGCACCATTTTGGTCTCTTCCCACCACAGTGTGAGCTTTCCCTTGCGGGTCGATACACGCCTAATCTAGCCTTCGCATTGCTCTCATATTCATATACTTGGAAATACTTGATCATGTTCAAGCAACCAAGCTTCAACATCCTCTTCCTTCTCCCCATCATAGGAAGGAGGTTTGATCTTTCTAAATTCTCCCCACAATTCTCTTTTCTCGCTTATGTTGATGCCTAGTCGCATCCTCATCTTCGTACTCATCCATCTTTCTTTTTTCCCGCAGCCTTCACCTTCCTAGCTGTTCCGGGATGTTAGCTCTCGATGAGCTTTTTCCCTCGCTCCTTACTCGGCCGATGACAATAGGTCATTTTGGCTTCTTAATTCAGCCAACTCTCGTTGCATCCTCGTGCAACATAGCCAAAGCACCGGGCATTGGGATACGGAGTAGCGAACTCATCCCGCAGATCCACATAAATCCCTTCACCTTCAGCCCATTTCACCGTACACACTTACAACACAGATTAGCAAAGTTTATAGATTTCGAAAAACGAGACATATGGAATAAGCAGTGGAGCACTAAACAACATCCCAATTTATTGTAACTAGGGCTCCCAGATACCATTTGTCACACCTCTAATTCGTGAAATAGGTACTCTTTAAATATTCTAGTGATCTAACGGAAAGATCATTACTCCACTTAAACAATAATTGAGTCCACCTATGATACATCTCCCTAATGTACATAACATTTTATTTCATCTCCTACCCTACATAACACTTTATTTCATCTCCTACCCTTGTGTATTGTTTTGTTTTCCTCCAACATGGATTGGGTATATATATCATTTACATACAACATGGAACCATAGTATATAGCATTATAAAATCCATATATACATATTTATTGTGGAATAGATATATCTAATTTATTTATTCACACCTCCATATATAGCATTATAAAACCCATATATACATATCTATTATGGACTAAATACATCTAATTTATTTACTTTCACACCTCCATATATAGTACGACTTATATGTATATATATACCATGAATTAAAGATATATAACTTCGTAACGTTATATGCATAACTTGTTATATATATATATATTTGCTTATCTATATATGAATCTTCACTTTGATCGAAACCCTCTAGGTCGCATATGATATTCGAATCGACGGATCGATTTGTTATAATTATATATTGATCGTAAGTAAAGACCATGCGCCGTAGATAAGGGTCAGCTCCACGCGTCCATGGTTGGTGAAATGAAGAGCTTTGTTTTTGTTAATACGTATCTTCCATACTCAACTTATGTTGACATGATGCCCTACTTATGGTGTGTTTCCCCTCGTCGTGATTGGAGTATATCGCGCAGCCATTCAACTTTCAACCACGCCGAATCCCGGCGGCAACAAGTCGGCGCGCCTTCGAGTATTCGTTCACCATCTCGCCCGACACTTCTTGGCTGATTAAGACCGGCGCCGACGCGTCGAATTTTGCGTTGTCGTTACCATATAGGTGTGCGGTGTTAGGGTTCTTAGGAGCCGTCTATCCGGGCGCTATTCGAAACGTTTGGCATGTAGTTACGATTATAATATTTTCTTGGTTTGTTTATTTTCTTTTTCGTAGAACGCTCGCTCTCCCATGCGGGAGTTGCAACCACGGCGTGCGTCGTCCTCTAACGCTCAACGTGTGGATTTTTTCCTTTGTTCGGCCCATCCAGTACCGTGAGCGTTGGACTCCCTGCTTTCCGACGACAGCAGGTGGCTTTTGAGTTAAAACTCGTGCTCGCGTGCATCGGACTACATACATTTCCGCGCTCATTGATATCTTGTAGTACTCTCTACTATCAATCGGCGTACCCGCTCAATCTCCTCTGGATTGTCCGAAGTTATCTGAGCGAGAGAAATTTATGGTTTCAAGTGTTCATTACCCGGAAGACTTTATTGCCAACCGAACCATCGGGTCATTCCTTTACCTATTAGCTCCCTTTCCTTCCATCCCTCGCCGCGAAGTGAGAACCGCGACTGGAGTCTCGTAGTTGCGACTTGCTATCGGGTTTCGAGTTTACGTTTCTTTATGTATGGAGCGAGAGAAGCGATCTATCCGCGTTTCAGTTCTTCACGTTTTAATGTGGACACCGACCGTACGCTTTAACGATAGCGCTAACCCGCTTCTCTTCGGCTCACTCGAGTTGAGTGCTTGTTTTTTTCATTTGAATCCCTCGATCAACCGGTAAAATACGTCTGAGGTTTCCGACCGTATATTTAGGGGGGAGTTGTTTCGGTCATTCTAATGCATCGGTATTTACTACATTATTAAATTTCCATATATAATTGTCGGAGGCAATATTAATGTTTCATCCCGGGAGGTTCGGGCACCGATTTGGTTGTATCGGCCGTCCACCTCGCTGAACCACATCTTAATTCTTTCTCTCTCGCGATTTCATTGAGGATGGCATGCCTTCCTCGGGTGTATTATGACACGCGAGTGTGAGAAGGCGTAACGCCCCGCCTCGGGCGTAGAACAAGCTTAGATGGCCGTTCAACCTCGGCGAAGAATGAGGTTAGGGTGACCCGTAGCCAAGATATATTCGTGTATGGTGGGATTCGAGCACCACCCAAACATGGAGATGCCACGACCGAAGTTGTATTGGCTTGACGACGAATTTTTTTTATTTAATTTAACCTCTCGTGGTTCCCGACTAATCATAGTTGCCCGTATTCCAACCGAAACTTGGTTCGATTTGTACAATTATCTTCTCAACTAATATTTTCTTTGAATTGGTTTCCCGTTCGGTTGCTTATCTACACGGATCGACAATCAAAAATTTCGACAAGCGAGGGTAATTCGTGGCCGTAAGTCGAACAACAACATCGGCCCATGCTAGTGTAGGTTTAATTCATGTCGACTCGTTTTTTTCTTTCTTCATAAAAATCGTTCGTTGACCCTATTCGAGCTTTCACGGTCGGTAAATTTTACTATCCAACTTCCTTTTTCTAACCCGGGATTTTAAATTTAATTCATCATTCCGTTCGGCGTTACTCTGTGTTTATCATTCCGGCATTCTCTCGTGCATGTGTATTACTATTCGTCAGCAATAGATTATGCATACAGTCGGGCATGTCGATTTTGTTTTGCATATGAATCTGGAATTATGTTTATTCTATGACGCGGCAATGATACATTATTCATTGTTTAATGCATACATTTATGTATTCCAATAAACCTAGGCATTCGTTTATAGCACTTCTCGGTAAATATACTTGATTTATATGTGTATCCATATCGTAGGTTGGTTTCTTTATTATGTATTTTCCATAGGTCGTTGACCTATAATATCATCGCTTACATGGCTTTTGTAATATATATCGGCATGTGTAGGTATATAGGTGTAGATCGTAGTCGAGGTTATCCAAGCCCAAATGATGGGTTACGTGATACCTAGGAATTTATATATATACTTTAGACTTATTACAAATCTTTTTTACTTTGCCTATATGTAAATATAGGTATAAAATAATTCCTTTTGCTGATTTATCTCTAACCTAATTTTATTGGTTTACTATAATGTTTATTTCAAGATTTTAACCGATGTGCATATGCAAAATAACCCTTAATTGCTATCCGTAGTCTAACCATTCTTATTGCAGTGTTGACTTATGATGTAGTAAGATTTCAACTATAGGTTCTAGAATCCTTACTAGTAACTTCTATTTCTCTTTAGAAGTATATCTACATATATATGGGCCCATGGTGTTTGGCAAGATAACCATAAATATAGATCCAACAATTTTTTTATGCTACTATGTTCCAGGGGGTACAAAGAGGCTTTTAAAGATTATATTTATACCTTAAGATCTGTTATAAGTCTTATAGAGATTAGACCGATTTTTTTCTAGTAAAGTGTAAATCTAATATCTGTTTCTATTCCGGGCTCTATTATGGTTCATATAGATCTCATTCTGCTATAGTATTTCTAGCATATACAAGAGCATAAAACTATCCCATCCGTATCTCGTAGAAGACAAAATAATATGTATTTATCTATGAGGATTAAGTGCTTCGATTTAAACCAACCTTGGTTTAGAGATTCCGGAGTTCTACTTCATAGATTTCCGTTTCTACAATTAAACAGAGATCTGGAAAGGTGGATACCTTAAGAACGATGTCAGTAAGTGTAGTACTACATCAATCATACATCAAATAAATTTTTTTTACATGTAGCCAATTCATACCATTACAACTCAAATTAACAAGCATTTCGGACATACCACAATCCGCAATTGACCAACCTCCCAACCTTAGAGTCCTCTTTGTCTCCCAGGACTCACCCCCGAGCAGAGATCACCTTCTAGCTACGTATCAACCCCTGATTCGTCTAGGAACAACTTATTTAAGCTCATAGTTTCCCCAAAGCATGTTTCTAATTCTCGCGTCCCGAATAGCAGGGATGCTTTCTTTCTGTTTTGCCTAGGCTTCCCATCTTGGGGTTCTTTAAAGTCGCTTCTAAGCTTTTCCTCGCCTTTTCCAGCCTTTTTTCTCACCTCTTCCCAACTACTCCTCTTCATTGGGGAAATTTTAGATTCCTCCTCAAATCTAAATAAATTTCTTTCAAGGATTTTCTCGAAAGATTTTTTTGGGGATTTGTTGCCTTATCCATCCTCATGGATTTGGCAAGTGATCTCAAATTCTCTTTTTGGTCAAAGTGCACAATCATTTTATTTATTTCCTCAAATAAAATATGCAAATACATTCACACCATATTCATCCCTTGGGTCCACCCCCTTAGGATTAAAGTTCAAATGTCTAGCTTTAAAAATTCAACACACAAATTGGGGGTGTTACATCGGAGCATAGTTCCTTCATTTGTGTCAAGCTCCTTAAAACATGAAACAAGTTGTTTGAGGATAGTTCATTTTAAGTGTGTCAACCTCGTTAAAATAATGAAACACGAGCATGTTCAATTCGACTTTTTGTTTTGAACCTTCACTCCATTTTCAATGGACTCGAAGCTTGGGGGGCATGCACCTCGAATTGAGACATCATGCCGGGGGGCATGCCCATCTTCCTCATTTCAAGCATAGTTTGCATATGTGTGTGTTCATGTGTGCTTTTAAGCTTGCGTAAAAATGAAATGTGTGATTAGATACATGGTGTGAATACATTTCGCATTGGGTCGTTTGTTATGTAATTGATACATTAGATTACATATGTATTAGACATTTTCATGACATATAGAAAACATCACCACATGTAAAGAAAGATCCATCCAAATAGTCATATGTATATATATATATGTGTGTCGAAATGTTTGCACGATGTGCATCACATAAAACTCAAAAATATACATAAACGTCTTAGTACATCCGGAGACGCTATGTCTCTCAAAAATAGGTGTGGTATAAATCCTAAGGACTAATCCGCATGGTGCTCATGATAGCACGTGATCGCATGCACTAAGCGCCTCGAGGATTCGGTGGATCCGACCCGGGACTCCCACCGTATGGCGCTAGTATGCCATCGGTACGTCTCGCTAGCCGGGGCATAGTCTCGGGATCCCGTGGGCAATCCCCTCGAGGTTCTGGATCAGTTCATCTCCTCCCGTGCCTTCCCCTTAAATCTCGGGGGCGAGTTGTGTCCTCCGGAGATTGGAGACATCCCGCCCGGTCTCTCGGTCCTACATCCGCATGCATATATAATTGTGTTAAGACGAATGTGTATTAACAAAAAAAACATATACACATAAAAATCAAAAAAATATGAGGTCTTACCCGGCCCTCGTCCCGCTCGTCTCCTTCCGGTAGTGGGAGGTTTGGGTCCCTAGTAAAGTCGAGCTTCCCGAATAGGGCCAATCCTCCACGACGATTAGCCGGCGCCGTAGCCACCTAAAGAACTTTGGCCTCCGAGACATCTCGTTGGCCACCTCCGCATCCGGGCATCAATGCCGCGACGAACCATTCGTGGCTCTCGTGGTATCGGACTCGCCACTGCGGCTCCTTGGCTCTCGAAGATTGGTATGCGTTCCAGAATGAACGATACCAAGATGGAACCATAACCGAACTCGCTCAGCTTTCCCCCTGTTTGCACTTTGTGAGCTGCCTTTTCATATTGATAGTTACCGCTTCGCCAGCTTGTTGAGGAGGTAAATCCCCTCCGTGGACAGAGGGCGATCCCTACTAGCCCCGACAGGGGTCTAGCAACAATCAAACAATGTTATGACGCAAGCTCCTAGTTACGAATGGAAAGACTAGGAATAGAAGCCTACCCGGATTCCAACGCTATGATCCGAAAAAGAAGCGTCCCCCGTTTTCGGCCTTGCGCATCACAATCACTCCACGATCCTCGCGGATGAACACCCGCACATGGAAGAAATGAACGGATAAAAGCATAGAAACCAACATACGTAACTAAACGTCGGTCGAAAGGACGTTACTCACATTAACATGATGGAAAACAAAGTGGAACCATAATCATAATCATCTATTAAATAACCAGCCGAAGAGAGATTACAACCAAGTTCTGACGTCGCGGTCTCCTTCGGACGGGGTCTCCCGCCGTCCACGTCTCACAAAGCTCGCCAAGGAAAGGGGAAACCTCTCCAGCAGTCTCGTGACAATGGTCTCCTTACTTGAGTCAGCCTTAAGGGAAAGAGAGGATTCTTTACAACACAAAGGCTCTTTGGGAATATGGAGATTCGCAGCTTAGGCACTTCAAGAGTAGCTTTCCATGGATTTGGGCCAGAGCTTTTATAGATGGGGAAGGAGGGAGTTGGGATCCCTATTATTATGGGATTGGCCCTATCAACAAGGAAGGTTCCATGGGAGGTGGCAAAACCACTTCCCTTCCATAGAACTCCCGCGACCCAAACCTCCCAACTCAAGATAGGCAATGGTTTTTGAGTTTGTTGGAACTCAACTTCCGCCATCCTTATTTAAAAACGATTCCCTAAATTGGGGTGGCGCGACTACGGCTCTATGACGAGCGCCGCCTGGCGCGACCTCTTTGCGGATTTTCCCCATCGGGGCGCGAGTCATCGAATCGATCGGCCCGCGCCAATGCCAAAAGGGATGTTTTTCATGATTTTTGCAAGGAGATGTCTCAAGGGAAAATAAAGCTCATGCTTAGAGGAATGCATTGATGATGTTTTCAAGGCATGACAATGTTCACAGGTCACAGAATGGGTCCTCCATTGTGCGGGATGGGAAATGGTAAGGACGGTGACAAATTACTGTGTAACAGATGCCCCCTAAAGTATGAGGCCCGAGAGAGAGAGGGGTGAAATGCTTTACGAGAACATGTTCAACTTGAAGGCCTGCCGTCAGAAAACCAGCACAGAAAGATACAACTGATATCTCAAGTACATGATGTATAAGTGGTATGGACGCAGCCATCCGAAACAGAGTATGCTATAATCCGGATCCAGGTTATGGGCGCAGCCATCCAACTAAGATCAAATAAATAGACTCAGGTATGGTCGCAGCCATCCAATCAACGAGTCATGTACATAATGATAATAATCCACAATCGCAGCCTGGATTAAAACAGACACAATCCAGGGTCTTGCGCTCCATCTCGACCCAACAGAGTACAAGTTCAAGCATGTGAAAATGTGAGCTGAAGTCGAACATGCAAGAACATCGTCTGATTACTAGCCAATGATGAAAGTTGTTAACAGACGCGAGAGAAACCACCAATAATGACAATGGTCCTCAAGGTACTACAGGTACAATCCACGGCGTGCGAATAAATGAGCTGACGTCGAACACCCGCAGAATCACTCGATCGGAGGCCAATGATGTAAACCTCTCGTCGAATGCGACGAACCTGCCATTGAGGCATGCAGGCTCCAAGGTACCATAAGGAGTCTCTAGACCAACTTCCTGGATAATGAGTTGAAGTCGACAGGAAGCGACCTTGATCGAAGGTGGGCCATAATGATTCCCACATCATCGACACGAGACAGAGGAACATGATGTTTTTGTTGTGAATCAGGATCATATGAGAAATAGAGGAAGGTTGATATTTGCAGAGGTCAACTTCTCTTGAACACATGAACGACACGACAGTGGACTTGGCAGTATTTGACATCAACGAATCCGAGGTCATGGCGACGAGGCAGTGAACAGATGAGAGGTCAAAAGAGATTACCCAAACCCACGGAGGCAAAGCGAAGTAACGAGATGAGATTTCCCCAACCCGACACGAATGCAGACAAGTGCCATGTTCAAGAGCGACATACTGCCGATGACAACGACGATGGTTCCATTTTTTCCCCACCATTTCTGGTGAGTACCCCAATTATTTTTTATAACAAGCTTGAAGGGGATAGCATATGCTTGCGATATAAGTCCGCCCTTCGGGCGAATCCATCCTAGTGCATTTAACGAGTCCTAGGAAGGAGAAACTCGGAGAACGTCATTTCGACGAAATCCAATGTCATCATGGTTTAACGAGTCTGACAAAGGAAGAACTCGGCGTCTTTTCATGTTTAGAGAGTTTGAAAAGACAGCGGAAAAGAAAACTCCACAGGTCCCTTTTCGTAAATAGTTCCCGAGATCCGAAAAGGTAGAAAACAATATCCGGGAAAACCTCCTAGTCGCGATAGGCTAGGGTATTCCTTTTTCGTAATCAATCCATCCTAGCCCGAAAAAGGGTTAAACTTATACTGGGTGGATGTCGATTCGTGTCCATTTTAACGAGATCGAAACGACAAGGGCCTCGGTGATCTTTTCATGTTTAGAGAGTCAGAAAAGAGCTGAAAGATGATTCCAGAGTGACTTTTTCGTGTATTTACCGAGTCCGAAAAAGTATAAAATACAACTCGTTTCCATCTTTTAAGTCGCGAAAAACCTGCTGCTGCACATACCAAGCAAGCGTAAAATCCATTTTCGACATAACATATGCAAATATTTGATAAAAATAACTTTCAAAACTTTTTAACGTCGAAAAAGTTATAAATATGTCGAATTGGTAAAAAAAAAGTTACTTTTTACTATTTACCTTGGTAGAAAGCAACAGTGGTCCATTTGGAGCAGAAAATTCCATCGACGATTGCGACCAATCCAGGCAACCATTTAGCTTCTCGTCTGTCACAGGTAAAAGGCGCTCCCTTGCTCTACATTTTCATTCATTTTTTTAATGATTTTCCCTTAAAAATCAGCTTTGTATGGTCATTTTTTGAATTTTAGGGCTGCGCCCATTGGCGCGGGTATCGGGCACGGACCCGCGCCAATGAGCTCTTTTTTATAAAGGGCTCGCGCCACATGGCGCGACTGTTCGCAAAACAGCCGCGCCAATGGCCGAACCTTAAATTTCGCCCAAAATTTCGACATCTAGACCAAATTTCTTGGAATTTGAGACTCATCAAAGATCTAACTAAGGGTTTTTGGCCATGTGAATGCAGATAATCACTCAAAATGGCAATCGAATGGAAGGAACGAGAGCATGGAGAAGAGGATGAACAGGCCATGCAAAGCCAAGCTTGCATGAATGCACTTAGAGACTGTGGATTAAAAAAGTTCTTCCTCACACCATGTTTACGAGCTCAACCCGAGCTCCTCCAATATCTAATCAGCATCTGGGATGAAAATGAACAGGTGTTCAGGTTACGAGACCAGGTGTTAGAACTGGAGGTCACCGATGTTTATTTCATCACTGGATTGTCCCGCAGAGGTCCAATCCCCGTACTGACTGGAAGCAGACCATCTGGGGAAAAGATGGAAGAAATAATGGTACGGGTGTGCCGAGGGGCACAAACAGGATCAGGAAGTAAGAAGGTGGATATCCACACCATCCCTGATCTAGCACTGAGAGTAGTTCTCCATACCATTACGCGGGCTGCTGGGTCGCAGGCTCCGCACGAGGCCACGAAGACCCAACTCCTGCTGGCCTCAGAATGCATGGGTCCCTTACTGTTCAACTGGTGTTACACAGTAATTTTTCACCGTCCCTACCATTCCCCGTCCCGCACAATGGAGGACCCATTCTGTGACCTGTGAACATTTTCATGCCTTGAAAACATCATCAATGCATTCCTCTAAGCATGAGCTTTATTTTCCCTTGAGACATCTCCTTGCAAAAATCATGAAAAACATCCCTTTTGGCATTGGCGCGGGAGAGAAGTTCAGCACTCGCGCCAATGGGGAAAATCCTGCAAAGAGGTCGCGCCAACTGGCGCTCTGTCATAGAGCAGCAGTCGCGCCACCCAATTTAGGGACTGTTTTTTAAATAAAGATGGCGGAAGTTGAGTTCCAACAAACTCAGGAACCATTGCCTATCTTGAAGGGAAGTGGTTTTTCCACCTCCCATGGAACCTTCCTTGTTGATAGGGCCAATCCCATAATAATAGGGATCCCAACTCCCTCCTTCCCCATCTATAAAAGCCTGCCCAAATCCATGGCAAGCTAGTCTTGAAGTGCCTAAGCTCTGAATCTCCATATTCCCAAGAGCCTTTGTGTTGTAAAGAATCCTCTTTTTCCCTTAAGGATGACTCAAGTAAGGAGACCATTGTCACGAGACTCTGGAGAGGTTTTCCCTTTCCTTGGCGAGCTTTGCGAGACGTGGACGACTGGAGACCCATCCGAAGGAGACCGCGACGTCAGAACGTGGTTGTAATATCTCTTCGCTGGTTATTTAATAAATGATTATGATTATGGTTCCACTCTATTTTCCATCATGTTAATGTGAGTAACGTCCTTTCTGACTGATGTTTAGTTACGTATGCTGGTTTCTATGCTTGTATCTGTTCGTTTCTTCCATGTGCAGGTGTTCATCCGCGGAGATCGTGGAGGGATTGTGATCTGCCAAGGCTGAGGAACGGGGACGCTTCTTCTTCAGATCATAACGTTGGAATCCAGGTAGGCTTCTATTCCTAGTCTTTCCATTCGTAACTAGGAACCTGCGTCATAACATTGTTTGATTGTTGCTAGACCCCTGCTGGGCTAGTAGGGATCGCCTCTGTCCGCAGAAGGGATTTACCTCCTCAACATTGGTTTTCCATAGCTTAGCCTAGGATGTGGTAGGATTGGTAATCCAATGCCACCAAGTTTTCTCCCCCAAGACTTTACCAAGGAGATTCGGATCCTTGAGACTGAGACCACCAGCTTTTTTGGGCTTGCAGAGTTTACTCCAGGCAACAAGGGCCCATTTTCCATTATTCGCCTTGCTCTTCCAAAGGAAATCCATTTGTATTGCTCTAATTTGGTTAGAGATAGATCTGGGGGCCGCAATGGGAGTATTGGTACTGAGGCATGGCTTGAAGAACAGAACGCACTCGGACAAGTTTGGTTGGGAAGTTAAGGGAGTAGAAGGTCCAATCGGAAATTTTTTTTTGAAGCTTAGAGACTAGGGATTCCCAGTTGCCTCTAGCTAGGGGTTTATCAGTTAGGGGAACACCTAAATATTTCGAGGGGAAGTAGCTGAGTTAGAAGCCAAGAATACGGGTGATGTTAATTTGAATGGCATTGGAAGTGTTTATGAAGAAGAGTTTGGACTTGGCGTTGTTAACAGAGGAACCCGAGGCCTGAGAAAAATCATCTAGAATGACCCTGAAGGCAAGGGCTTCTTTGACAAAGGGAGTGCCCATGAGGAGCGTATCATCCAAAAATTGTTGGTGAGTGATTGGGGGTTAGGGGGGTAGAGATTAACGCCACTGACACGGCCATCAGAGGATGCAGCAGATAAGGAGTGGCCAAGGCCTTTTGCCATGATAACAAAGAGGAAGGGCGAAAGAGGGTCCCTTTTTCTGATGCCCCGAGAGGGGTTGATGATGGCTGAAGGGGAGCCATTGAGGAGGATGGAGAAGAAAGCCCCCGAGACTAAAGCCATGATCCAATTTAAGATGTCTTTGCTGAACCCAAAGGCTGCCAGCATATTCCTTATGTAATTCCAATTGATTTTGTTGAAAGCTTTGGACATATCCATTTGGATGAGCATACCAAGTTTGCTTTGATCCTTGCGAGAGTGGATGACTTCTTGAGAGAGGATGATGTTGTCCAAGATTTGCCTACCCTCAATGTAAACAGTTTGGTGGGGCGAGATGAGAAGCAGAAGGAGAATTTTGATGTGGTTGACTAGGAATTTAGAGATGATCCTATAGATAATGTTGTAGAGGGCGATGGGTCGAAACTGGTCAAGGGAGTCTGCTTTATCAGATTTGGGGATGAGGGTGAGAAAGGTTGCATTGAAGGATTTAAGGATGGATCTTTCAAGACGAGATTCTTCGATTAGGTCATAAACTTTGTCTTTGATCAAAGGCCAACAGGCTTTGTAGAAATCTGTGGTCAAACCATCTGGACTCGGGGCTTTTCCATTGGGCATGGAATGGACAACTTCTTCCACTTCAGCCATTGTTATCTTTTTTAGCAGCATTAGTTTATGCTTTCTAGTTAAGATATTAGGGATGTTCCTTGTGATTTTCGTGATGTCTTCCTCATTGTCGTGGTTGTTCTTTGTAAGGATGTCCCTAAAATACTGGTTGAGCACAACTTCAATCTCAATACGAGTGCTTAAGATAAGGCCCTACTGATTTTTGAGACTGAGGATTCTGTTGAATTTTCTGTGTTGGATCTTAGATTTCGAAAATATAAGTTAAATGGTTGTTCAAGAATTTGGATTTCATTTGTATTTTCATATATTGTTTATAGAATGAGTAGTTGATTTAATTTATTATATGATACAATTTACTTGAATAAAGCACATAATAAACTATATAAAGATTAAGAAAATCATTGAATTTTTACATATTTCATATTTAGAAAGAAAATAGAAGTTTAATGGTTGTTAAAGAATATGGATCTCACTTATATTTTCATATTTTGTTTATAAAATTATTAGATAATTTAACTTGTAATATGATAGTTTCCTTCAAAAAAGCACATAATAAACCACACAAATATTTAAGACTTATCTCTTTATCTAATACCTTAGTTAGAAGTTTTGCTAAGATGAGTGCAAACAAAGGTAGGTGTTTTTTTAAATGATTTACAAGAAAAGTTTCTTATTATGAATATCTTCAAATGGTACTAAAATTTATATAATTTCTTTCGTAAGTTTTCAATGGCAGATAAGACATTTGGAATATTAATGTCCTAATGACTAGGAAGCGCTCAAGCAACCTCATAACAATTCCCGATGGCTCATCCACACACTTTTCCTCTCTCTAATGAAGATGTTTCCAAATAGCTTCAAACCCTCATGTGCACAAACCTCCATTCTCCCATACTCTCCATAATTGATAGTGTTGACCTTGCTCCCCATCATCTTGACAATGAGCTATAGGGCATAACAAATGGGCAAAAATAAAATCTGCTTTTCCAATGCACAGCCAAAAAATATATTTGGTAGAAGGGGGCACCCTCCTTGTTAAGGTCATGATATCCACTTGATAAAATGATGAGTGATGGATTAAGGGTTGCCATTTTTTAGAAAGTTAATGGTTTGAATGAGTAATCAGATGCATATATTCAAGTCACAATAAAAAATCAAACGTCATTGTTGCTCATGACATTAATGCTAATGCAATTGTTGTCACCATTAATCTTCCCCTCCATACATAAATACTATTGCTATTACTTTCATTATCCATTTCCAAAACCTTATCTTCATATCTTGTTCTTAATTGAGTGGACTTAATGGTTAAAAACATGTGTTTCCTTTTAAAAGGTGATTCTTCAAATCTAGAAGGGTAGAGTATGTACGCCTATGAAAACTTAGTAGTCAAATTGTTGTGTGAACATGATCTTAACTTCAAATATTTTAAACACCAATAAAAATTACATTTTAACCTTTTAAATTTTTCTTATTACTTAATATACATAAAACTAGAATAAATTTACACTAATTATAACTTGTAACATTTTATAAATTATTTAAATTATTATATTCTAAGAAAACATAAGTACATATAGATTTTGAGTGGGACTAATGATTAATGGTACATCATAAATTCAATTTGAGAGAAGACATGCATATTTAAATTTCATACTTCAACCCATTAACATTTTTCTACCCATCATTAGTAAAAATGAATTATTTCAAAATATAATTTTCTATAAATAATAATTATTTTATTTTATTTTTGGAGGAAAAAATCATAATTTTATTGAACTAGAAAATAAGAAACAAAATTACATATTGCAGATGTTGTTAAGCATTCAGTCGTACTATTCATGTGATTGATGAACAATAAAAAGAAAAATAGTAAAATTTACATGAGTTTTCTTTACACCCCATAAGTGCTTTATTGTGTGTTTTCTCTTTCTATTGCTCAATTACTTTAATCTCTACCAAAATTATAAATTAAAATATTATTATACTTACCATTCATAATTTAAAATTATATTAAAAATCATTTTAATAAATGTAAAGCAAAATTTCAAACTCTCTCATTTAAAACAAAACAAAGCTCTGTATATATAATCTAAAAATTCAAATGAAACTTGAGATTATATTAAAAAACATGTTAATAATGCTTCCTTATTGTAAATTCAAAACAAAATCCAAAATCCAAACTTACTCTAATTTTTAAAAGGCAACGAAACGAAACATGACTAAATGAACTTTCACACTTTCGATATTAAACCGGAGCGTCCAGCGTATGGGTGTTTTTCGATCACGATCTATACCTAAGGTCTCTTGTTGGAATAACGTCTTACGGTTCGACCTCGTAACCTCAGGTAGAAAAAAGAAATTGAAGTTCAGACATTTTTGAATCTCGAGGACCAATTGAATATAATTGATTTTGTTCGGATTGTAACAAATAATGAATGTGATTCAGGGGAGGGCGCGAGTATTGTCGAAGATATAAATTTGAATTGTGTGAGATAGCTTTTCTTAACGGTGGGAATGATCTTTGATGGGTCGGTGGATCCAACGTCCGATAGATTTCGAACCTGCACCGACGGTGGGAATGATCTTTTATCGGTCACCGATTAAATGTTAGATAGAATTGGACCGTTCACAAAAGCTAATTACCGTTTGCAAAAGCTAATCCTTCTTTTATTTAGTTCATCAATCCCTCTTCTTCTTGCACTGCAATGCGCCCTCTCAACTCTTTGCGCTCTTTTGCTCTGTGTCTCTCAGGCGAAGCGGTGATGTTTTGTGGAGCGCTCCTCGTTTGTTTTGTGTTGTTTCTTTGATCTGTATCTGTGGCTCTGTGTGTTTTGTGTTGTTTCTTTGTTTTGTATCTGTGGCTCTGTGTTGTAACTGTTCGTATATGTGTAATTTCTGTTGTCTTTTTATGTTGTTGTTGTTTGTCTTTCTGTAATTTCTGTTTTGTTGTGAGAGTTTGAGAGATGGAGACAGATGTACGTTTCGGCCAAGAAGTCTTTGGAGAAGCACAATCAGAGGAGTGGAAATAGCTGCAGATATGAAGATGATCTCCACGGGCCTCAATTGTAATGGAGAGTCTCTTGTCAACTGAATTTCAATTAAGGGAGAGGGAGATCTAAATTTTTATTGGCCATGTATTGATATGTTATTACAATGAAAATAGATTAGGTTCGTTTGTTTCTTTTTCTTTTCCTGCTTTGATTATTGCAAGTTCCCGATCAATTGATTATTGATTTGGAATATTAATTTATTTTTACAGGAAGAACGAACTTATGTCATAGAAGCAATCATAAGAGGAGAGTAAACCAAGAAGAAGTAGTTGTTTGTTTTTCTAATATTTTTATTTTTCAGTTCCGTTTCTTTGAAGCATAGAGAGCGTTGAAATTCTGCGTGGAGAAATGTGGTTGGCTCCAATGGTACTATGAAAACAACAAATTCCAAAGAATCACAATCGAAGAATTCAGGTAGGTACCTACAATTTATTGGGTTTTTCTTTTTCCAGCATAAAATGAGTCACGGTGCTGAAATGTCTTATTTTCGGTAGAATATGCACTAAAAGTATTTACGTATATAATTTGGTTTCAATGAATCACAGAATTTCCTGTACTTCTGTTTTTCTTGAATGATTGCATTTTATTGAACCCAGTCTATAACATTCTAAAATAAACTCATTATCATGCCTCGAACTTAGAAGCGGGTTGATGCTTGGGTTAAAGGAAGATTGATTAACCTAACCCTATGTTAGATTAGGTTACGGACTTGAGTCTCACAATATATATTTTTTAATTGTAGTAGTCTTATTTTGGCAGCTAGTGAATTCTTTATATAGGTTTTCTTGGTATCTCTGTTTTTCTTTTGATTTTGGTTGAGGTGTACCATGCCTCCCAGCTGGGTAAGTCCATATATAAATCCCGTGCCTTGAATAAATGACACTTTTTATTGAAACTAGTCTATGACATTTTAAAATAACCGCATTATCATGACTGAAACTTAGAAGCGGATTGATGCCTGGGTGAAGGAAGATTGATTAAGTTAACCCTACTTAACCTAGGTTAGGCCAGGTTACTGACTTGAGTCTCAGAATATTTTTATTCTCATAGTCTGATTTTGGCTTTATTGTCGTAGTCTGATTTTGGCAATTAGTGATGGGATTTTGACTAGCTAAGAAATTCGCACCTGTGAGTAAATTTGATATACGTATATAGTGGCTCCTAGATTGTGGAATTCGTGGGAAATTAACCTCACACGCCACAACCGGGTGACTGGTTAGTGACCGGCTTTATTCGATGGAAATTGACACTTCATAGAGTTGAATATGGTGAAGAAAAATTATCATACCCATATGGTAATTTCGAAAAACTTTTCAAAAAATTTTACATATAATTTTACCTATATAGTCAACATCCAAAATGTTTTAGTTCTTTACTTTCCATATTACCGAATTCTTTGGCTATATTTACTTTCGACAAAGATTAACCAGTGAAGCTTTCTGGTCTTAGTATCAAAAGTGAATCAAGCCTACACCTTTGGTTAATTAGTTAGAATGTAGTAATTTAAGATATATATATATATATATATATATATATATATATATATTTTAATTTAATATGAAACTTTTATGATAATACACAAAATTTATTTAATTCAAATTAAATAAAATTCGGATAAGTTGTGTGCACATACATATATATATATAGATATAATTTAAAATTTATTATTATATTGATTAATAATTATAGTAATTTAAAATTTATTAAATAATGATTAAGGATTAATTTAACTTGAATTTAAAGTCATATTTTCAATTAAAATTTATTTTTTCACGTTATTGTTGGCTCTTTTGTTGGCTATTTAATTATATTTCTCTATTTTTAAAACCTGTATTTCTTTTTGATATTCTCAAATTTAATTTTGATTGTAAAATTACCTTTTTACATATCAAGTCAACATATAATGAAGTTTTAATAAATCATTATTATGTTTTGCTCTTAAAAATATGTCAAAAATTTATTAATATTAATACAAATTATATTTTTCAAAATTTATTTTTTATTTTTTTATTAATGATATCACTTTTTTTTGCTAAACTATATGAAAGAGATGAAGTTAAATATTTAACTCGAAAATGTCATCTTTTACATTCATGTCAATGACACCAATGAAAAACATATTAATATTAATACAAATCATATTTTCTTTAAAAAATAAAGTTTTTTTAATTAGTGAAATCACTCTTTTTTGCTAAACTATCATTGTTAAGTGGAAATGGTTTGGTACTCATTGCACTGAACTATAAATTTTCTGGGAAGGAAGACAAGAACGATAATGGAGACTAAAGTGACCGGCGTCCTCCTCTGCTATATTAAATGTTAAATGGTGGTATTTGGCCAAAATTATTTAGTACTCATTGCATTGAACTATGTCTATGCTCGGAACGATGTATTGAGTTAGTAGGGTTTGAATTTGCATTCGTAATATTTTTATAGAAAGTTGGAGAAGAGAAATAATCGAGGGTCGGAGCAGAGTAATTTGGCCTACTGCGACAGCAACAACATGATCCAGCGGCGGCAACATAATTACAAAATAAGACCTAAGCTCTCTTGACTAATCATAATTAAAAAAAGTTAAACTTAATATATTAATATAATAATATATATTTTTTCACATTACAAATATACATTTGATTTTTGGTCAAAGGATAACTATTTAAAGTTCCGTCCTCGCAGGATAACAATAAACAATACAATTTTATATCATATTTTTAATTTTAATATGTAAAATAATAAAAAAATATTAAATTTATTACCTTAAAATATATTTTAATAAAAATTACTTTTCATTTTACTATAAATTATAAATAATATGTTATATTTATATTTTTAAATTAATATTTATATCCTTAGTATAGAATGTTAAGGAAATTTGTGTTAAAACTTTTTTTTTCTAATAATTATTTATATATATATTTATGTGCTTCTTTTCCTATTTTATCATAAACTCTAATTTTTTTTAATAGTAAAAATGTTTTATTTTTATATTTAAGATTTAAAAGTATATAAAAATTCAATTTTCTTGAAATTTTCAACATATATTTTATTACTTTTTTATAAAGATATTTTATTACTTATTATTATTATTAGTGTTTTAGTTTCTAATTTTTTTTTAACCATAAAGAATTAGTAAGTCGTTGCTTAGAAGATATAATGTTTTTTTTTAATGATTTTTTTTACCAAATTATGTTTTACATTGTTTTGGGTGCATGCAACTTCAATCCATCATTATCTTTTTTCTTTATTTTTCCTCTCCTCTTAATAATATTTTTCCATTCCCAATATTTAGAAGAATTTCAATCCACCATTTATTTATTTTTCTTTATTTTATTTTTTAATATTTTTCCATTTTTAATAACTTCTATATAAATTAAATATGAAATGAAAATTCATTTTATAATGACTTACTAGTCAAACATCACATGTCTAAATTCAAACTTGTGAATTCCTTCTTAGAGACGTGTTATTTTCTTTGTATGTAGATTTTGTAGTCATGCACTTGTCATTAATTGTAAAATTGTGCATTCATCCATGAACATTAGATGGGGTTCAAGGTTACATTTTTCTTTTTTTGCTTTTTTTTGGCCCATTATAATCTAATATTGGTTAATGGATTATAGTTGTAGCCTAATCTGGATTAGTGGATTAGGGCTTTAGATACCTAAAAGTTGCATTGTGGATACAGTTAAGTTAATACTTTGAAGAAGATAGATATGTGATTCTAAGTGAGAATATTTTCTAGATTAAGAAATTCCAAGCCAAATTTCTATTTTATGTGTATTTGTCATTGTTGTTGTTGTTCATATTTTACTTTAAGATCTATATGTATTTTACTTACATTCCTAATCTCAAAGAATGTGCATAGACCATATTAACAATATAACATTTGAAAAGTGAAATACACTTTATCCCATTTCAAGAGAAAAACACCCTTAAGGAATCTCTACAATGCTTGTTGCTTCATTATTATTATTTATTTATATAGGATGTCTATAAGATAATCTCGCTCAACTATCTAAACTCCTAATAACATGAATATTAGGCTCCACAAGTATTAATGCACACTCTATTGGAAGAAAACTTAAATGAACATATCTAACATTCAAATGACACAAATAAACAAAGAGAATATGCTTTATTAATAGTAAATCATTTTTACACACATAAAACATCTATGGGCTTTTTGTTGGGATAAAATTTTTTCAAGGGCCAAAGGACTTCAATAATTATCATAACAATCTTACTAGGATTTTTATTTGTATATAAAAGTTATGGGTTCCTCTTTAACTTTTACCTCCCTACAAGCTATGAGCTCTTACACTTTATTGAGTTTATTTCACTTATTTAAGAGCTACAAACTAGTTTTTTTTTCCTTCTTTTTTATGGTTTTTCTTGATCCATTCAACGTCTATTTAAATTTTGAAAAAGTATTTTGACCCAACATCCATTGCTAAAATTGCTTGGTCATAATATAGAAAAAATAAAAATATGTATCAAAAGAGGACTAAGGATGGTACCCTTTTTTTTAGCTCATCTCATTAGCAAAATATTAATAGATCTCTATATGACTTATTTGTAATTTATTGTTTCATGAGATTCTTTAGAGTTGAGCAAGCTTCTTCTTTTATGTTGATTTCCTTATTTGGGTTTCTAGGATAAATTCTCCATGTTGGATGGTGTGTGATTACATGCGTTTGTTCTTTGAATTCTTTGTTTAGATGCACAACGAAATTTGAAGAAAGAAATTGCACAATCATCATACAATTACATGATAACAATTGACAAGAACATGCCACAAAAGTGTTAAATAAAACCAACATAGTAAAGAACATTTATTTGCAATTGAAATTTAAAGGCGATGAATAATATCAACCATATCAACCATATGATGAGAAATTGCACATTAATGGTGGAAATTAATGTCACCTCAAGATAACACCCCAATTTATAATATTAACTCAGTATGATCCCAATAATCACAAAGTTCCAAGGAAATTTTGTACAATGATATGGTTGTTCAATCATGGAGAAAGAGGGAACAAATTTAAACAATAATTAGTCCTCAATACATTCTATGATAGAGTGATGAGGTTCCCACACTTGCTCTTGTCATTTCTAATATTGAATGACAGCTTGACATTGATAACAATGGCTAGGGTGGTCCTTTGTAGCCCAATATTTTGTGAATGACCACCATCCCATGGTTGTTTGATGCTATTGGACTTGTATTTTCTAAAATGAACAACATTTCATGTTTTATTTTGTAATGAATTTCTCATAAAATTCTTATATGGCCAATTGATTGAATTTAATTTAGAGGGTAATTTTGATTTTCATTCAACTTAATTTTAATGTTAACTATTTGTAACTATATATTTATCTATCTTATTCATTTATTTATTAAAAATTTACTTTTATTAAAGAATACAAATTTACAATCTCAAACCCCTTACCTCATTTAAGATAAGATATTTAAACCTTACACTTCTTTACAAAAGGTAAAACTTCTACCAAATTAATGATTCGTGTTAATTTAAAAATAAGTATTTTATTACAAATTCATAATAACATTTTTGTATATAATTTATTTATTTATATTAATAATCAAATTTATCATATATATATGTATGTATGTTTAACTTTTTATTTGGTTAACAAAAATAATTTAATTTTGAAGTTATAGAAAAAGGATCTATCTATAAAGATTTGATTCAAAAAGTTTATAAAGGTATACATATTCTACTCACCTTACATTTGAACCTTTGACATATTAAGAAGTAACCACATGTTCCTAACCATTAAACCCACTTAAACCATATCCATTGAACCCACCCAAATCGCTATACTAAAACATGTCTATAGTTCCATAAACAAAATTTTAAACTTAACAGTAACCTTAAATTTTTTTCAAAATAACACTTAAAGAAAACTCAATAAATAATGTATATACAATAATTTTACTATAAATTTATAATCAAATAATTCTTTATATACAATAATTTTATTATAAATCTATAAATATTGTTGATTAATATTTTTTAAACAACTTGCATTCTTATTATAAATATTATTTAAATAATAATAAAAATTTATTTCCACACATATAATTACAAATTAAAAATATATTATTTAAATAATAATAAAAAATTATTTCCACATATAATTACAAATTAAAAATATATTATTTAAATAATAATAATAACTTATTTCCACCCGTATAATTACAAATTAAAAATAAATAAATATTTTCGAATGCGTGAAGCACTTGTACAGTGAAGTCATGTACGCCCGAAATGGCACCACCTCTATGTAGCTGCATAATTACCGCATCTACTCTTCGCAAAGAACTATGTCTGTGCTCAGCCGTACGATTATGCCCACAATCTATAATCAAAATATTAATGCCTCTTTGCGAGGATAATTGTTTTGCTACTTAATGAAGTTGATGACTCTGGTGTGAGAATTATACTCCAATTCATTCGTATCTTCTCTCAGTTATTCAACCTGCATACCATCCCACTAATCAATCGATACCTTGAAGCTGGTTCCTAACCAAAGACATTCAATCTCATTAATTGAGCTTGAATGGCACTGTTCTCGTAAATTACAATTAAAATGCAGGGAATGGCAGACATTACCGGCTTCATGGCATTAACATTGCCTCGTTCTGCATTCCCGCAAGGTAGAGGAAAAAAAACAGATTTATGAGACTCAACACATACTCCCATTACAATACGAAGAGCAGTAGGAACAGAGCGCTGTGAAGAGGAGAAACTCAAATCAGAAGCTCCTCAAAATACCCCCACAAATTCAAGGTAAGATTTAAGAAACTCTTAACGATTTATATGCCATTTGCTTTGTCACTATTAAATTCTTATATACTTGTCATAATGACACCGAGCAATTCAACATACCCCATTAATGGCCGCCTCTCTGTGTATGTATTGTTCAATTTGAATAGGCTTTGGGGGTCGTACAGTATGTTCTATTGAATTGTGAGTCCATGGGGTTTGAAAAGATGACTATCATATATGAAAAAATCTAAACCCTAAACAAAACCTTCCTTCTCAACTCTCATTTAACGTATATTTGTTGGACCTCAGTAATCAGGAGATGGATTGCCACTGAAAATTTCCTTACTTTTGTGAGTCCTGCTTTAAACAGAACAATAAAATAAAATGTTCAAAATAATAAAACTAGGATTATTCATGCTTTTTTTTTATAAACATGCTCCCGACGTTTTGAAAACAATTCAATGCTTCTTCATCGACGCTGAAATACTTGGAGTCAAAGTATTCATTGCAGGTGTGAAGCTAACACTTATATGGCCAAGGAAGCTTAAAATTTGATATTCTACCCTGCATTTCGAGAAAAATGTTCACAATGATTAAAATCTTACAATACACATAGTATCACTAACTAGAAACTCTCATCTTGGAGTAATTGATAGTTGTTAGAATTGAACACATTCTTTTGAGATACACAATGTTTATATAAATATATTTTTAAATTTCTATATTTTCAATAAATATTTTTTCCCATGAATATTTTTTTTCCATGAAATATATATGCAGTGGAAATCCACTAGTACTTCTCATTCACAGGATGGTACCTTGGTAAGCGAGATTTTGTAGAAGCTAAAATCTATCCACACAAGGATTAAGCCATTACAACAATACCCACTAAGAGCTCAACATATTATTAGTAGGAATTGTTTCTTTATTTTTGTAAATTAAGTGGGTATATTCACATTCATAGTAGAAACATAGATTACATCATGGCCTAGAGAGGCGAATATTCTGATAGTCTTGAAGAAGCTGAGGAATAGCCGACTGACACAAATTAGTCTCGCCCTCTGGGAAAGAGAATATAGGGAGAGGCACAGAGGGGAGAGTGTTTCTAACAAAACCAGGGGAAAAAGATACATTGTTGCTCTGGAAAAAAGGCCATTGGACCTCGAACACATGGAGAATAATAGAGAAACAAAAAGAGGTCAAACCTGAAACAAAAGAACTAGAGAGCGGGGGATTGTTGCACATCAGCTTCGTCAACACTGATAGGTGGGTCCGGTGTCCCTTCATCCGAGTAGAAGATCTAGCGGCGATGAGTGGAGGGACCAGCTTCTCGGCAGTCGGGCTTGGAGGGGCACTGAGCATCTTCTTCGACCTTGGGGCTTTGATGGAGGCGTGCTGTAGAGATTCTTTTCAAAATGGCATAGTGAGGGGAGCTATTGTCAATGAAGTGCATGTGGTGCACTTCCTTCACGTACGCGACAAATTTCTCTGTCAGGGAATCAATTTTCCGCTCAAGCTCTTTGTTGCTGTCCTTCTGCTCCTAAAGGGCGATGGCAAGAAGCGTCCTGGTATGCCAATGCAGGTCAATGGTCTTGCTGTACAAGTTCTCCCTTGGCCTGGTTAGCCCAGGATCCACGATCCAACTGAGTGAAGAGTCGACCGCCTCCGAAGGCGTTTCTCTGTGACGGATGTGGGCGGTGGTTTCCATGTCGGCTATATGCCTTTTTATGACAAGGTCGGTATTTTACACATAAGTGCTGGCCGAATTTCAGGCCGTGGTCTCAGCCTGAGTAACAGGAGGGCGAGAAGAGTTAGCCCAGAAAGCTCGACGGCCACGGCGGGCAAGGTGAGAGTGGCGTGGGGCTATGGAGGTGGGGCGAGGATGAAGAGTGGAGGGTGAGGTGCAGCGATGAGGGGGGCAGTCACTTTGAGACAGCTTCAGGGGAGGCCGAGTGGATGCAGGGTGCACAGGTCAAATAGATAGGAGTGAGGTATGAATAAGGAGGAGGGAGATGAAATAGGTGGGCAAGGGGTGTGAATGCCTGGGTAAGCCACTGGGAGGCATGCCCGATGGGTTGTTCGAATCATGCAAGGAATTAATGCTTGGAGTGGGTGCATACATTTGAGAGCAGGTAATCGAAGAGCTGCCAGAGGGATCAATCGTGGGAAGGAAGGCTAGTGGGGGTTCATGATTAGAGAATTTATTGGGAGCAGGGATCGAGGAAGAGGCCAGATTGACCTGCTGCAAATCTAGAACACTAATGCGGAGACATTCTGTTTTGACAGTTGGCACCATTATGGAATCCCAGTCAGTTGAGGTGAGTTTGTTGGAATCTCTAACACCAGTGTTTGCCAAGAAGCCCGCCAATTTCTCCTAACCGCCGAGAAGGATATGCCTCTGGCATTGTCAATATTGTGCTTGATCTTTTGTAGGATTTTGTTGATGCGCCAACAATCGGAGACTTTTTGAACACTGCACCCCTGTTGGATTTTCCGACAATCTTGGGTAGCGATGGTAGAATCTCCTTCTACCAGGAGGGGTCAAAAATTGTGATGTATGGTAATGTCAAACCCGTGAGCCAGAGCCTGGAGTTCAGCGGCATTGTTGGTGGTGTAATAAATGTTCCCATAGTATATCCAGAGAATCATGCCTTTGTGGTTGTGGAAGACTCCTCCGAAACCCGCATTGCTAGGATTATCCTTGGAAGCTCCGTCATAGTTGAGTTTAATAATGTTGGGATCAGGAGGGTGCCAAACAGTCTTAGGCAGGGAGGCCAGGGAAGTAGAGGGATGAGGGAGATGGAAGGGGGGAGAGAGATTGAGAAGGGAAATAATGAGGCATTCCTCCCTGGTAGGGGGGGAGGAGGGGTCCAGGAGCTTGGCTATGGAAATAAATTCGCGCAAGGTTTTCTTGATGAGGTGAAGAATCTGTTCTTCCTTGTTAGCCATGTTTTTGAAGATTCGAGAATTCCTTTCTTTCCAGAGAGCCCAACACATTATGCCTGGGAGAAGGTTCCATGCCAGATTAATGAGGAGCTTGGAAGAGAAGGAGGTGTGCTAGAGGTCAAGGGAGATGAGGATGGAGGAGGGATCACGATCCGAGGCTTTGAAGACAAAGGAAAGCCAATTCCAAATGATGGAGGCAAATTGATACTCATTGAGTAAGTGATTGGCATTTTCGGGGTTGGAGTTGCAAAAAGTGCAGATAGACGGACATACGAAGCCTTTTTTTTTGGAGATTTTCCCAAGTCATAATTTTTTGGTGCATGAAGAGCTAGAGGAAAAGAGGAATTTTAGGCAAGTGATTCTGTCTCCAGATTCTTTTCCATTTGCTGTCCAGAGGGATGGGGTCGAGGTCCAAGAGGAGACTGTAGGCCTCTTTGATATTGAAATGCCTTGTTGCGTTGGAACACCATCTGAGTTTATCCGGCTCCGCCACATACTTTTGAATCTGTCTCTTGTTAAGCTCCTCTGCAAGAATTTCCCTAGACTGGGGGTGGTTATTCTGAGCCATTTCATTGGGGTCCAACCACACTCACCAATCCGTGTTGTCCTGAATTTTCCGAAAGTCTTTGACAACCTTTTTGTTAAGTCTCTCCATTTTCAACCTGATGGGGAGGAAGATGTCAGTGTTGAGCTTGGGGCGTTGTTCCCAAGCATTGTCCCAGAGCAATGCATTCTCCCCACTGCACACTTCCCAAAAATAGTGGTCTTGAATGAGAGTTCTATTATCCCAAGCCTGGTTCCAGATCGGTGAACCTTTGAGATTTCTCCAAAGTCTGATCAAGGAGTCACGATGATGTGTTGGAGCATACTTGGCTTTCCATAGCTTAGCCTAGGATGTGGTAGGATTGGTAATCCAATGCCACCAAGTTTTCTCTCCCAAGACTTTACCAAGGAGACCCAGATCCTTGAGACTGAGACCACCAGCTTTTTTGGGCTTGCAGAGTTTACTCCAGGCAACAAGGGCCCATTTTCCATTATTCGCCTTGCTCTTCCAAAGGAAATCTCTTTTTATTGCTCTAATTTGGTTAGAGATAGATCTGGGGGCCGCAATGGGAGTATTGGTACTGAGGCATGGCTTGAAGAACAGAACGCACTAGGACAAGTTTGCTTGGGAAGTTAAGGGAGCAGAATGTCCAATTTGAAATTGCTTTTTGAAGCTTAGAGACTAGGGATTCCCAGTTGCCTCTAGATAGGGGTTTATCAGATAGGGTAACACCTAAATATTTCGAGGGGAAGTAGCTGAGTTGGAAGCCAGGAATACGGGTGATGTTAATTTGAATGGCATTGGAAGTGTTTAGGAAGAAGAGTTTGGACTTGGCGTTGTTAACAGAGGAACCCGAGGCCTGAGAAAAATCATCTAGAATGGCCCTAAAGGCAAGGGCTTCTTTGACAAAGGGAGTGCCCATGAGGAGCGTATCATCCACAAATTGTTGGTGAGTGATCGGGGGTTAGGGGGGTAGAGATTAAGGCCACTGACACGGCCATCAGAGGATGCAGCAGATAAGGAGTGGCCAAGGCCTTTTGCCATGATAACAAAGAGGAAGGGCGAAAGAGGGTCCCCTTGTCTGATGCCCCGAGAGGGGTTGATGATGGCTGAAGGGGAGCCATTGAGGAGGATGGAGAAGAAAGCCCCCGAGACTAAAGCCATGATCCAATTTATGATGTCTTTGCTGAACCCAAAGGCTGCTAGCATATTCCTTATGTAATTCCAATTTATTTTGTTGAAAGCTTTGGACATATCCATTTGGATGAGCATACCAAGTTTGCTTTGATCCTTGAGAGAGTGGATGACTTCTTGAGAGAGGATGATGTTGTCCAATATTTGCCTACCCTCAATGTAAACAGTTTGGTGGGTCGAGATGAGAAGCAGAAGGAGAATTTTGATGCGGTTGACTAGGACTTTAGAGATGATCCTATAGATAATGTTGTAGAGGGCGATGGGTCGAAACCTGTCAAGGGAGTCGGTTTTTCAGATTTGGGGATGAGGGTGAGAAAGGTTGCATTGAAGGATTTAAGGATGGATCTTTCAAGACGAGATTCTTCGATTAGGTCATAAACTTTGTCTTTGATCAAAGGCCAACAGGCTTTGTAGAAATATGTGGTCAAACCATCTGGACTCGGGGCTTTTCCATTGGGCATGGAATGGACAGCTTCTTCCACTTCAGCCATTGTTATCTTTTTTAGCAGCATTTGGTTATGCTTTCTAGTTAAGATATTAGGGATGTTCCTTGTGATTTTCGTGATGTCTTCCTCATTGTCGTGGTTGTTCTTTCTAAGGATGGCCCTAAAATACTGGTTGAGCACAACTTCAATCTCAATACGAGTGCTTAAGATAAGGCCCTGCTGATTTTTGAGACTGAGGATTCTGTTGAATTTTCTGTGTTGGATCTTAGATTTCGAAAATATAAGTTAAATGGTTGTTAAAGAATTTGGATTTCATTTGTATTTTCATATATTGTTTATAGAATGAGTAGTTGATTTAATTTATTATATAATACAATTTACTTGAATAAAGCACATAATAAACTATATAAAGATTAAGAAAATCATTGAATTTTTACATATTTCATATTTAGAAAGAAAATAGAAGTTTAATGGTTGTTAAAGAATATGGATCTCACTTATATTTTCATATTTGTTTATAAAATTATTAGATAATTTAACTTGTAATATGATAGTTTCCTTCAATAAAGCACATAATAAACCACACAAAGATTTAAGACTTATCTCTTTATCTAATACCTTAGTTAGAAGTTTTGCTAAGATGAGTGTAAACAAAGGTAGGTGTTTTTTTAAATGATTTAGAAGAAAAGTTTCTTATTATGAATACCTTCAAATGGTACTAAAATTTATATAATTTCTTTCGTAAGTTTTCAATGGCAGATAAGACATTTGGTTAACTAATGTCCTAATTGACTGTATTGTAAACTTTACACCTCCATGGCTCATCCACACACTTTTCCTCTCTTAATTAGAAGAGGGTCAAATAGCTTCAAACCTCATGCACAACCTCCATTCTCCATACTCTCCATAATTGATAGTGTTGACCCTGCTCCCCCTACATCATCTTGACAATGAGCTATAGGGCATAACAAATGGGCAAAAATAAAATCTGCTTTTCCAATGCACAGTCAAAAAATATATTTGGTAGAAGTGGGCACCCTCCTTGTTAAGGTCATGATATCCACTTGATAAAATGATGAGTGATGGATTAAGGGTTGCCATTTTTTAGAAAGTTAATGGTTTGAATGAGTAATGAGATGCATATATTCAAGTCACAATAAAAAATCAAACATCATTGTTGCTCATGACATTAATGCTAATGCAATTGTTGTCACCAACAATCTTCCCCTCCATACATAACTACTATTGCTATTACTTTCATTATCCATTTCCAAAACCTTATCTTCATGTCTTGTTCTTAATTGAGTGGACTTAATGGTTAAAAACATGTGTTTCCTTTTAAAAGGTGATTCTTCAAATCTAGAAGGGTAAAGTATGTACACCTATGAAAACTTAGTATTCAAATTGTTGTGTGAACATGATCTTAACTTAAAATATTTTAAACACCAAGAAAAATTACATTTTAACCTTTTAAATTCTTCTTATTACTTAATATACATAAAACTAGAATAAATTTAACTAATTATAACTTGTAACATTTTATAAATTATTTAAATTATTATATTCTAAGAAAACATAAGTACATATAGATTTTGAGTGGGACTAATGATTAATGGTACATCATAAATTCAATTTGAGAGAAGACATGCATATTTAAATTTCATACTTCAACCCATTAACATTTTTCTACCCATCATTAATAAAAATGAATTATTTCAAAATATAATTATCTATAAATAATAATTATTTTATTTTATTTTTGGAGGAAAAAATCATAATTTTATTGAACTAGAAAATAAGAAACAAAATTACATATTGCAGAAGTTGTTAAGCATTCAGACATGCTATTCATGTGATTGATGAACAATAAAAAGAAAAATAGTAAAATTTACATGAGTTTTCTTTACACCCCATAAGTGCTTTATTGTGTGTTTTCTCTTTCTATTGCTCAATCACTTTAATCTCTACCAAAATTATAAATTAAAATATTATTATACTTACCATTCATAATTTAAAAATTCAATTAATAAAACTGAAATTTAAAATTATATTAAAAATCATTTTAATAAATGTAAAGCAAAATTTCAAACTCTCTCATTTAAAACAAAACAAAGCTCTGTATATATAATCTAAAAATTGAAATGAAACTTGAGATTATATTAAAAAACATGTTAATAATGCTTCCTTATTGTAAATTCAAAACAAAATCCAAAATCCAAACTTACTCTAATTTTTAAAAGGCAACGAAACGAAACATGACTAAATGAACTTTCACACTTTTGATATTAAACCGGAGCGTCCAGCGTATGGATGTTTTTCGATCACGATCTATACCTAAGGTCTCTCGTTGGAATAACGTCTTACGGTTCGACCTCGTAACCTCAGGTAGAAAAAAAAAATTGAAGTTCAAACATTTTTGAATCTCGAGGACCAATTGAATATAATTGATTTTGTTCGGATTGTAACAAATAATGAATTGTCGAAGATATAAATTTGAATTGTGTGAGATAGCTTTTCTTAACGGTGGGAATGATCTTTGATGGGTCGGTGGATCCAACGTCCGATAGATTTCGAACATGCACCGATGGTGGGAATGATCTTTTATCGGTCACCGATTAAATGTTAGATAGAATTGGACCGTTCACAAAAGCTAATCCTTCTTTTATTTAGTTCATCAATCCCTCTTCTTCTTGCACTGCAATGCGCGCTCTCAACTCTTTGCGCTCTCAACTCTTTGCGCTCTTTTGCTCCTCGTTTGTTTTGTGTTGTTTCTTTGATCTGTATCTGTGGCTCTGTGTGTTTTGTGTTGTTTCCTTGTTTTGTATCTGTGGCTCTGTGTTGTAACTGTTCGTATATGTGTAATTTCTGTTGTCTTTTTATGCTGTTGTTGTTTGTCTTTCTGTAATTTCTGTTTTGGTGTGAGAGTTTGAGAGATGGAGACAGATGTACGTTTCGGCCAAGAAGTCTTTGGAGAAGCACAATCAGAGGAGTGGCAATAGCTGCAGATATGAAGATGATCTCCACGGGCCTCAATGGTAATGGAGAGTCTCTTGTCAACTGAATTTCAATTAAGGGAGAGGGAGATCTAAATTTTTATTGGCCATGTATTGATATGTTATTACAATGAAAATAGATTAGGTTCGTTTGTTTCTTTTTCTTTTCCTGCTTTGATTATTGCAAGTTCCCGATCAATTGATTATTGATTTGGAATATTAATTTATTTTTACAGGAAGAACGAACTTATGTCATAGAAGCAATCATAAGAGGAGAGTAAAGCAAGAAGAAGTAGACAACCATATGTACGCAGATTTAAATGATAATGTTATGCGAGAATATTTTTAGCTTTTCTTTTGTTTGTTTTTCTAATATTTTTATCTTCCAGTTCCGTTTCTTTGAAGCAAAGAGAGCGTTCAAATTCTGCTTGGATAAATGTGGTTGGCTCCAATGGTACTATGAAAACAACAAATTCCAAAGAATCACAATCGAAGAATTCAGGTAGGTACCTACAATTTATTGGGTTTTTCTTTTTCCAGCATAAAATGAGTCACGGTGCTGAAATGTCTCATTTTCGGTAGAATATGCACTAAGCACTAAAAGTATTTACGTATATAATTTGGTTTCAATGAATCGCAGAATTTCCTGTACTTCTGTTTTTCTTGAATGATTGCATTATCATGCCTCAAACTTAGAAGCGGGTTGATGCTTGGGTTAAAGGAAGATTGATTAACCTAACCCTATGTTAGCTTAGGTTACGGACTTGAGTCTCACAATATATATTTTTTAATTGTAGTAGTCTTATTTTGGCAGTTAGCACCTTTATATAGATTTTCTGGTATTCGCTTTTTCTTTGATTTTGGTTGAGGGTGTACTCATGCCTTCGGGTACGAATTTATATAACCAGTCTTCAATAAATGACACTTTTTATTGAAACCAGTCTATGACATTCTAAAATAACCGCATTATCATGACTGAAACTTAGAATCGGATTGATGCCTGGGTGAAGGAAGATTGATTAAGTTAACCCTATTTAACCTAGGTTAGGCCAGGTTACTGACTTGAGTCTCAGAATATTTTTATTGTCATAGTCTGATTTTGGCTTTATTGTCGTAGTCTGATTTTGGCAATTAGTGATGGGATTTTGACTGGCTAAGAAATTCGCACCTGTGAGTAAATTTGATATACGTATATAGTGGCTCGTGGATTGTGGAATTCGTGGGGAATTAACCTCACACGCCACAACCGGGTGACTGGTTAGTGACGGGCTTTATTCGATGGAAATTGACACTTCATAGAGTTGAATATGGTGAAGAAAAATTATCATACCCATATGGTAATTTCGAAAAAAATTTCAAAAAATTTTACATATAATTTTACCTATATAGTCATTTACATTTAAAGTTAACAACGTCAACATCCAAAATGCTTTAGTTCTTTACTTTCCATATTACCGAATTCTTTGGCTATATTTACTTTCGACAAAGATTAACCACTGCTTTTGAAAAGCTTTCTCGTCTTAGTATCAAAAGTGAATCAAGCCTGCACCTTTGGTTAATTAGTTAGAATGTAGTAATTTAAGAAATATATATATATATATATATATATATATATATATATATTTTAATTTAATATGAAACTTTTCTGATAATACACAAAATTTATTTAATTCAAATTAAATAAAATTCGGATAAGTTGTGTGCATATATATATATATATATATATATATATATATAATTTAAAATTTATTATTATATTGATTAATAATTATAGTAATTTAAAATTTATTAAATATTGATTAAGGATTAATTTAACTTGAATTTAAAGTCATATTTTCAATTAGAATTTATTTTTTCATGTTATTGTTGGCTCTTTTGGTGGCTATTTAATTATATTTCTCTATTTTGAAAACCTGTATTTCTTTTTGATATTCTCAAATTTAATTTTGATTGTAAAATTACCTTTTTACATATCAAGTCAACATATAATGAAGTTTTAACAAATCATTATTATGTTTTGCTCTTAAAAATATGTCAAAAATTTATTAATATTAATACAAATTTTATTTTTCAAACTTTATTTTTTATTTTTTTATTAATGATATCACTTTTTTTTGCTAAACTATATGAAAGAGATGAAGTTAAATATTTAACTGGAAAATGTCATCTTTTACATTCATGTCAATGACACCAATGAAAAACATATTAATATTAATACAAATCATATTTTCTTTAAAAAATAAAGTTTTTTTAATTAGTGAAATCACTCTTTTTTTGGTACTCATTGCACTGAACTATAAATTTTTTGGGAAGGAAGACCAGAATGATATTGGAGACTAAAGTGACCGGCATCCTGCTCTGCTATATTAAATGTTAAATGGTGGTATTTGGCCAAAATTATTTAGTACTCATTGCATTGAACTATGTCTATGCTCGGAACGATGTATTGAGTTAGTAGGGTTTGAATTTACATTCGTAATATTTTTATAGAAAGTTGGAGAAGAAAAATAATTGAGGGTCGGAGCAGAGTAATTTGGCCTACCGCGACAGCAACAACATGATCCGGCGGCGGCAACATAATTACAAAATAAGACCTAAGCTCTCTTGACTAATCATAATTAAAAAAAGTTAAAATTAATATATTAATATAATAATATATATTTTTTCACATTACAAATATACATTTGATTTTTGGTCAAAGGATAACTATTTAAAGTTCAACGCATGAATCAATGCGTCCTCGCAGGATAACAATAAACAATACAATTTTATATCATATTTTTAATTTTAATATGTAAAATAATAAAAAAATATTAAATTTATTACCTTAAAATATATTTTAATAAAAATTACTTTTCATTTTAATATAAATTATAGATAATATGTTATATTTATATTTTTAAATTAATATTTATATCCTTAGTATAGAATGTTAAGGAAATTTGTGTTAAAACTCTTTTTTTCTAATATTTATTTATATATATTTTTATGTGCTTCTTTTCTTATTTTATCATAAACTCTAATTTTTTTTAATAGTAAAAATGTTTTATTTTTATATTTAAGATTTAAAAGTATATAAAAATTCAATTTTCTTGAAATTTTCAACATATATTTTATTATTTTTTTATAAAGATATTTTATTACTTATTATTATTATTAGTGTTTTAGTTTCTAATTTTTTTTTTAACCATAGAGAATTAGTAAGTCGTTGCTTAGAAGATATAATGTTTTTTTTTAATGATTTTTTTTACCAAATTATGTTTTACATTGTTTTGGGTGCATGTAACTTCAATCCATCATTATCTTTTTTCTTTATTTTTCCTCTCTTCTTAATAATATTTGTCCATTCCCAATATTTAGAAGAATTTCAATCCACCATTTATTTATTTTTCTTTATTTTATTTTTTAATATTTTTCCATTTTTAATAACTTCTATATAAATTAAATATCAAATGAAAATTCATTTTACAATGACTTACTAGTCAAACATCACATGTCTAAATTCAAATTTGTGAATTCCTTCTTAGAGACATGTTATTTTCTTTGTATGTAGATTTTGTAGTCATGCACTTGTCATTAATTGTAATATTGTGCATTCATCCATGAACATTAGATGAGGTTCAAGGTTACATTTTTTATTTTTTTTCTTTTGTGCTTTTTTGGCCCATTATAATATAATATTGGTTAATGGATTATAGTTGTAACCTAATCTGGATTAGTGGATTAGGGCTTTAGATACCTAAAAGTTGCATTGTGGATACAGTTAAGTTAATACTTTGAAGAAGATAGATATGTGATTCTAAGTGAGAATATTTTCTAGATTAAGAAATTCCAAGCCAAATTTCTATTTTATATGTATTTGTCATTGTTGTTGTTGTTCATATTTTACTTTAAGATCTATATGTATTTTACTTACATTCCTAATCTCAAAGAATGTGCATAGACCATATTAACAATATAACATTTGAAAAGTGAAATACACTTTATCCCATTTCAAGAGAAAAACACCCTTAAGGAATCTCTACAATACTTGTTGCTTCTTTATTATTATTTATTTATATAGGATGTCTATAAGATAATATCACTCAACTATCTAAACTCCTAATAACATGAATATTAGGCTCCACAAGTATTAATGCACACTCTATTGGAAGAAAACTTAAATGAACATATCTAACATTCAAATGACACAAAAAAAGAGAATATGCTTTATTAATAGTAAATCATTTTTACACTCATAAAACATCTATGGGCTTTTTGTTGGGATAAAATTTTTTCAAGGGCCAAAGGACTTCAATGATTATCATAACAATCTTACTAGTATTTTTATTTGTATATAGAAGTTATGGGTTTCTCTTTAACTTTTACCTCCCTAGAAGCTATGAGCTCTTACACTTTATTGGGTTTATTTCACTTATTTAAGAGCTACAAATTAGTTTTTTTTTCATTCTTTTTTATGGTTTTTCTTGATCCATTCAACATCTATTTAAATTTTGAAAAAGTATTTTGACCCAACATCCATTGCTAAAATTGCTTGGTCATAATATAGAAAAAATAAAATTATGTATCAAAAGTGGACTAAGGATGGTACCTTTTTTTTTTAGCTCATCTCATTAGCAAAATATTAATAGATCTCTATATGACTTATTTGTAATTTATTGTTTCATGAGATTCTTTAGAGTTGAGCAAGCTTCTTATTTTATGTTGATTTCCTTATTTGGGTTTCTAGGATAAATTCTCCATGTTGGATGGTGTGTGATTACATGAGTTTGTTCTTTGAATTCTTTGTTTAGATGCACAAAAAAATTTGAAGAAAGAAATTGCACAATCATCATACAATTACATGATAAATACCGATAAGAACATGCCACAAAAAAGTGTTAAATAAAAACTAACATAGTAAAGAACATTTATTTTGGTAATTGAAATTTAAAGGCAGATGAATAATATCAACCATATCAACCATATGATGAGCAATTGCACATTAATGGTGGAAATTAATGTCACCTCAAGATAACAGCCCAATTTATAATATTAACTCAGTATGATCCCAATAATCACAAAGTTCCAAGGAAATTTTGTACAATGATATGGTTGTTCAATCATGGAGAAAGAGGGAACAAAAACATAATTAGTCCTCACTATAGTAGAGTGATGAGGTTCCCACACTTGTTCTTGTCATTTCTAATATTGAATGACAGCTTGACATTGATAACAATGGCTAGGGTGGTCCTTTGTAGCCCAATATTTTGTGAATGACCACCATCCCATGGTTGTTTGATGCTATTAGACTTGTATTTTCTAAATTGAACAACATTTGATGTTTTATTTTGTAATGAATTTCTCATAAAATTCTTATATGGCCAATTGATTGAATTTAATTTAGAGGGTAATTTTGATTTTCATTTACCTTAATTTTAATTTTAACTATTTGTAACTATATATTTATCTATCTTATTCATTTACTTATTAATAATTTACTTTTATTAAAGAATAAAATTTACAACCTAAACCCTTACCTCATTTAAGATAAGATATTTAAACCTTACACTTCTTTACAAAAGGTAAAACTTCTACCAAATTAATGATTGATGTTAATTTAAAAATAAGTATTTTATTACAAATTCATAATAACATTTTTCTATATAATTTATTTATGTATATTAATAATCAAATTTATCATATATATATATGTATGTTTAACTTTTTATTTGGTTAACAAAAATAATTTAATTTTGAAGTTATAGAAAAAGGATCTATCTATAAAGATTTGATTCCTAAAGTTTATAAAGGTATACATATTCTACTCACCTTACATTTGAACCTTTGACATCTTAAAAAGTAACCACATGTTCCTAACCATTAAACCCACTTAAACCATAACCATTGAACCCACCCAAATCGCTATACTAAAACATGTCTATAGTTCCATAAACAAAATTTTAAACTTCACAGTAACCTTAATTTTTTTTCAAAATAACACTTAGAGAAAACTCAATAAATAATGTATATACAATAATTTTACTATAAATTTATAATCAAATACTTCTTTATATACAATAATTTTATTATAAATTTATAAATATTGTTGATTAATATTCTTTAAACAACTTGCATTCTTATTATAAATATTATTTAAATAATAATAAAAATTTATTTCCACACATATAATTACAAATTAAAAATATATTATTTAAATAATAATAAAAAAATATTTCCACACATATAATTACAAATTGTTTGAATTTTATATTGGTAATATTTTTATAGAAAGTTGGAGAAGAGAAATAATCGAAGGTCGGAGCAGAGTAATTTGGCCTACCGCGACAACAACAACATGATCCGGCGGCGGCAACATAATTACAAAATAAGACCTAAGCTCTCTTGACTAATCATAATTAAAAATAGTTAAACTTAATATATTAATATAATAATATATATATTTTCACATTAAAAATATACATTTGATTTTTGGTCAAAGGATAACTATTTAAAGTTCAACGCATGAATCAATGCGTCCTCGCAGGATAACAATAAACAATACAATTTTATATCATATTTTTAATTTTAATATGTAAAATAATAAAAAAATATTAAATTTATTACCTTAAAATATATTTTAATAAAAATTACTTTTCATTTTAATATAAATTATAAATAATATGTTATATTTATATTTTTAAATTAATATTTATATCCTTAGTATAGAATGTTAAGGAAATTTGTGTTAAAACTTTTTTTTTTTCTAATAATTATTTATATATATTTTTATGTGCTTCTTTTCTTATTTTATCATAAACTCTAATTTTTTTTAATAGTAAAAATGTTTTATTTTTATATTTAAGATTTAATAGTATATAAAAATTCAATTTTCTTGAAATTTTCAACATATATTTTATTATTTTTTTATAAAGATATTTTATTACTTATTATTATTATTATTAGTGTTTTAGTTTCTAATTTTTTTTTAACCATAGAGAATTAGTAAGTCATTGCTTAGAATATATAATGTTTTTTTTTAATGATTTTTTTTACCAAATTATGTTTTACATTGTTTTGGGTGCATGCAACTTCAATCCATCATTATCTTTTTTCTTTATTTTTCCTCTCTTCTTAATAATATTTGTCCATTCCCAATATCTAGAAGAATTTCAATCCACCATTTATTTGTTTTTCTTTATTTCATTTTTTAATATTTTTCCATTTTTAATAACTTCTATATAAATTAAATATCAAATGAAAATTCATTTTACAATGACTTACTAGTCAAACATCACATGTCTAAATTCAAACTTGTGAATTCCTTCTTAGAGACATGTTATTTTCTTTGTATGTAGATTTTGTAGTCATGCACTTGTCATTAATTGTAATATTGTGCATTCATCCATGAACATTAGATGAGGTTCAAGGTTACATTTTTATTTTTTTGCTTTTGTGCTTTTTTGGCCCATTATAATCTAATATTGGTTAATGGATTATAGTTGTAACCTAATCTGGATTAGTGGATAAGGGCTTTAGATACCTAAAAGTTGCATTGTGGATACAGTTAAGTTAATACTTTGAAGAAGATAGATATGTGATTCTAAGTGAGAATATTTTCTAGATTAAGAAATTCCAAGCCAAATTTCTATTTTATGTGTATTTGTCATTGTTGTTGTAGTTCATATTTTACTTTAAGATCTATATGTATTTTACTTACATTCCTAATCTCAAAGAATGTGTATAGACCATATTAACAATATAACATTTGAAAAGTGAAATACACTTTATCCCATTTCAAGAGAAAAACACCCTTAAGGAATCTCTACAATGCTTGTTGCTTCATTATTATTATTTATTTATATAGGATGTCTATAAGATAATCTCACTCAACTATCTAAACTCCTAATAACATGAATATTATGCTCCACAAGTATTAATGCACACTCTATTGGAAGAAAACTTAAATGAACATATCTAACATTCAAATGACACAAATAAACAAAGAGAATATGCTTTATTAATAGTAAATCATTTTTACACACATAAAACATCTATGGGCTTTTTGTTGGGATAAAATTTTTTCAAGGGCCAAAGGACTTCAATGATTATCATAACAATCTTACTAGTATTTTTATTTGTATATAGAAGTTATGGGTTTCTCTTTAACTTTTACCTCCCTACAAGCTATGAGCTCTTACACTTTATTGAGTTTATTTCACTTATTTAAGAGCTACAAACTAGTTTTTTTTTCCTTCTTTTTTATGGTTTTTCTTGATCCATTCAACATCTATTTAAATTTTGAAAAAATATTTTGACCCAACATCCATTGCTAAAATTGCTTGGTCATAATATAGAAAAAATAAAAATATGTATCAAAAGTGGACTAAGGATGGTACCCTTTTTTTTTAGCTCATCTCATTAGCAAAATATTAATAGATCTCTATATGACTTATTTTTAATTTATTGTTTCATGAGATTCTTTAGAGTTGAGCAAGATTCTTAGTTTATGTTGATTTCCTTATTTGGGTTTCTAGGATAAATTCTCCATGTTGGATGGTGTGTGATTACATGAGTTTGTTCTTTGAATTCTTTGTTTATATGCACAACAAAATTTGAAGAAAGAAATTGCACAATCATCATACAATTACATGATAACAATTGACAAGAACATGCCACAAAAGTGTTAAATAAAACCAACATAGTAAAGAACATTTATTTTGCAATTGAAATTTAAAGGCAGATGAATAATATAAACCATTAATGGTGGAAATTAATGTCACCTCAAGATAACACCCCAATTTATAATATTAACTCAGTATGATCCCAATAATCACAAAGTTCCAAGGAAATTTTGTACAATGATAGGGTTGTTCAATCATGGAGAAAGAGGGAACAGAAACATAATTAGTCCTCACTGCATTCATAGTAGAGTGATGAGGTTCCCACACTTGCTCTTGTCATTTCTAATATTGAATGACAGCTTGACATTGATAACAATGGCTAGGGTGGTTCTTTGTAGCCCAATATTTTGTGAATGACCACCATCCCATGGTTGTTTGATGCTATTGGACTTGTATTTTCTAAATTGAACAACATTTCATGTTTTATTTTGTAATGAATTTCTCATAAAATTCTTATATGGCCAATTGATTGAATTTAATTTAGAGGGTAATTTTGATTTTCATTTACCTTAATTTTAATTTTAACTATTTGTAACTATATATTTATCTATCTTATTCATTTACTTATTAATAATTTACTTTTATTAAAGAATAAAAATTTACAAATCCCAAACCCCTTACCTCATTTAAGATAAGATATTTAAACCTTACACTTCTTTACAAAAGGTAAAACTTCTACCAAATTAATGATTGATGTTAATTTAAAAATAAGTATTTTATTACAAATTCATAATAACATTTTTCTATATAATTTATTTATTTATATTAATAATCAAATTTATCATATATATATATATATGTATGTTTAACATTTTATTTGGTTAACAAAAATAATTTAATTTTGAAGTTATAGAAAAAGGATCTATCTATAAAGATTTGATTCCTAAAGTTTATAAAGGTATACATATTCTACTCACCTTACATTTGAACCTTTGACATCTTAAAAAGTAACCACATGTTCCTAAACATTAAACCCAATTTAAACCATAACCATTGAACCCACCCAACTTATACTAAAACATGTCTATAATCATAAACAAAATTTTAAACTTCACAGTAACCTTAATTTTTTTTCAAAATAACACTTAGAGAAAACTCAATAAATAATGTATATACAATAATTTTACTATAAATTTATAATCAAATACTTCTTTATATACAATAATTTTATTATAAATTTATAAATATTGTTGATTAATATTGTTTAAACAACTTGCATTCTTATTATAAATATTATTTAAATAATAATAAAAATTTATTTCCACACATATAATTACAAATTAAAAATATATTATTTAAATAATAATAAAAAATTATTTCCACACATATAATTACAAATTGTTTGAATTTTATATTGGTAATATTTTTATAGAAAGTTGGAGAAGAGAAATAATCGAGGGTCGGAGCAGAGTAATTTGGCCTACCGGAACAACAAAAACATGATCCGGCGGCGGCAACATAATTACAAAATAAGACCTAAGCTCTCTTGACTAATCATAATTAAAAATAGTTAAACTTAATATATTAATATAATAATATATATTTTTTCACATGACAAATATATATATAATGCGTCCTCGCAGGATAACAATAAACAATACAATTTTATATCATATTTTTAATTTTAATATGTAAAATAATAAAAAAATATTAAATTTATTACCTTAAAATATATTTTAATAAAAATTACTTTTCATTTTAATATAAATTATAAATAATATGTTATATTTATATTTTTAAATTAATATTTATATCCTTAGTATAGAATGTTAAGGAAATTTGTGTTAAAACTTTTTTTTTTCTAATAATTATTTATATATATTTTTGTGTGTTTCTTTTCTTATTTTATCATAACCTCTAATTTTTTTTAATAGTAAAAATGTTTTATTTTTATATTTAAGATTTAAAAGTATATAAAAATTCAATTTTCTTGAAATTTTCAACATATATTTTATTATTTTTTTATAAAGATATTTTATTACTTATTATTTTTATTAGTGTTTTAGTTTCTAATTTTTTTTTAACCATAGAGAATTAGTAAGTCGTTGCTTAGCAGATATAATGTTTTTTTTTAATGTTTTTTTTTACCAAATTATGTTTTACATTGTTTTGGGTGCATGCAACTTCAATCCATCATTATCTTTTTTCTTTATTTTTCCTCTCTTCTTAATAATATTTGTCCATTCCCAATATTTAGAAGAATTTCAATCCACCATTTATTTATTTTTCTTTATTTTATTTTTTAATATTTTTCCATTTTTAATAACTTTTATATAAATTAAATATCAAATGAAAATTCATTTTACAATGAATTACTAGTCAAACATCACATGTCTAAATTCAAACTTGTGCATTCCTTCTTAGAGACGTGTTATTTTCTTTGTATGTAGATTTTTCAGTCATGCACTTGTCATTAATTGTAATATTGTGCATTCATCCATGAACATTAGATGAGGTTCAAGGTTACATTTTTCTTTTTTTGCTTTTGTGCTTTTTTGGCCCATTATAATCTAATATTGTATAATGGATTATAGTTGTAACCTAATCTGGATTAGTGGATTAGGGCTTTAGATACCTAAAAGTTGCATTGTGGATACAGTTAAGTTAATACTTTGAAGAAGATAGAAATGTGATTCTAAGTGAGAATATTTTCTAGATTAAGAAATTCCAAGCCAAATTTCTATTTTATGTGTATTTGTCATTGTTGTTGTTGTTCATATTTTACTTTAAGATCTATATGTATTTTAATTACATTCCTAATCTCAAAGAATGTGCATAGACCATATTAACAATATAACATTTGAAAAGTGAAATACACTTTATCCCATTTCAAGAGAAAAACACCCTTAAGGAATCTCTACAATGCTTGTTGCTTCATTATTATTATTTATTTATATAGGATGTCTATAAGATAATCTCACTCAACTATCTAAACTCCTAATAACATGAATATTAGGCCCCACAAGTATTAATGCACACTCTATTGGAAGAAAACTTAAATGAACATATCTAACATTCAAAAGACACAAATAAACAAAGAGAATATGCTTTATTAATAGTAAATCATTTTTACACACATAAAACATCTATGGGCTTTTTGTTGGGATAAAAATTTTTCAAGGGCCAAAGGACTTGTATATAAAAGTTATGGGTTCCTCTTTAACTTTTACCTCCCTACAAGCTATGAGCTCTTACACTTTATTGAGTTTATTTCACTTATTTAAGAGCTACAAACTAGTTTTTTTTTCCTTTTTTTTTATGGTTTTTCTTGATCCATTCAACATCTATTTAAATTTTGAAAAAGTATTTTGACCCAACATCCATTGCTAAAATTGCTTGGTCATAATATAGAAAAAATAAAAATATGTATCAAAATTGGACTAAGGATGGTACCCTTTTTTTTTAGCTCATCTCATTAGCAAAATATTAATAGATCTCTATATGACTTATTTGTAATTTATTGTTTCATGAGATTCTTTAGAGTTGAGCAAGCTTCTTATTTTATATTGATTTCCTTATTTGGGTTTCTAGGATAACTTATCCATGTTGGATGGTGTGTGATTACATGAGTTTGTTCTTTGAATTCTTTGTTTAGATGCACAACAAAATTTGAAGAAAGAAATTACACAATCATCATACAATTACATGATAACAATTGACAAGAACATGCCACAAAAGTGTTAAATAAAACCAACATAGTAAAGAACATTTATTTTGCAATTGAAATTTAAAGGCAGATGAATAATATCAACCATATCAACCATATGATGAGCAATTGCACATTAATGGTGGAAATTAATGTCACCTCAAGATAACACCCCAATTTATAATATTAACTCACTATGATCCCAATAATCACAAAGTTCCAAGGAAATTGTGTACAATGATATGGTTGTTCAATCATGGAGAAAGAGGGAACAGAAACATAATTAGTCCTCACTACATTCATAGTAGAGTGATGAGGTTCCCACACTTGCTCTTGTCATTTCTAATATTGAATGATAGCTTGACATTGATAAAAATGGCTAGGGTGGTCCTTTGTAGCCCAATATTTTGTGAATGACCACCATCCCATGGTTGTTTGATGCTATTGGACTTGTATTTTCTAAATTGAACAACATTTCATGTTTTATTTTGTAATGAATTTCTCATAAAATTCTTATATGGCCAATCGATTGAATTTAATTTAGAGGGTAATTTTGATTTTCATTCAACTTAATTTTAATTTTAACTATTTGTAACTATATATTTATCTATCTTATTCATTTATTTATTAATAATTTACTTTTATTAAAGAATACAAATTTACAATTCTCAAACCCCTTACCTCATTTAAGATAAGATATTTAAACCTTACACTTCTTTACAAAAGGTAAAACTTCTACCAAATTAATGATTCATGTTAATTTAAAAATAAGTATTTTATTACAAATTCATAATAACATTTTTCTATATAATTTATTTATTTATATTAATAATAAAATTTATCATATATATATATATATATATATATATCTGTGTATGTTTAACTTTTTATTTGGTTAACAAAAATAATTTAATTTTGAAGTTATAGAAAAAGGATCTATCTGTAAAGATTTGATTCCTAAAGTTTATAAAGGTATACATATTCTACTCACCTTACATTTGAACCTTTGACATCTTAGAAAGTAAGCACATGTTCCTAACCATTAAACCCACTTAAACCATATCCATTGAACCCACCCAAATCGCTATACTAAAACATGTCTATAGTTCCATAAACAAAATTTTAAACTTAACAGTAACCTTAATTTTTTTTCAAAATAACACTTAA
>JAXQQM020076357.1:0-138849 GCA_034641835.2 Pinus albicaulis
CCGAGGGTACCCCACCCTGTAGAACATGCAAGCCGTCAATACCTTTATTGCAAAAGTGGAGGACACAATACCAGAAGGAAGTAGGATACCACTTTTGGACGTAGTGCTGCAATCCACATCAGCACGGTGGTGGAAAATTCACTGCAACACCCTGTCATGGTGGAGTTGTGTGGCGGAGGCATTGAGGGCACAGTTCAAAGAAGACGAAGGACCTCGCAACAGGCATAGGTACCATGGGAATTCTGATCCAAAAGACCACCTGAAAACCTACGAGGAGCAGTGGCAAAGTATAGGGTACCCAGAAGAGCTGTGGGTACATCGATTCGTCCATTCTTTAGCTACCATTCCCCACACGTGGTACTAAGAAGAAGAGCGGAAAAGAGGGACCAGCTCCTGGCCGGAAGTCATGAGAAAATTTGTGCGATGTTTTTCCTTCAACGGAGAGATAGAGCTGGTGTCCCAGGCATTACAAGAAATCAAGGGGGTATTGTTTCTCTGTGATCCGGGGACTGACGAGAGCACCTTAACATTACATCCTGAGGGCAGGCGTGAATTGGGTTGCCAGCGGATCAATGGCGATCTAGACGATGACGGTCTGGAGGACCTAAGGCACCTGTACTTCGAAGAGAAGGAAGGCGAGCGAAGCATCAAAGACGAGCCAACCACTAAAGGTGTCCATCTGCTCCCATTGAAGACAAAGAAGTTGAACATCGGTACGGATGAGAGACCCAAAATAGCTACAGTTGGAGATTACTAGGATGAGGAGACGACAAAGGAAATTTTCAGCCTCCTCCAGGAATACGAAGACCTATTTCCTTCATCAGTTGCAAAGTTGAAGGGCATCAAAGGTGACCTCGGAGAAATGCGTATTGTGTTGAAACTGGACGCTAGGCCCGTGAAGCACCGACCCTATCGGTTGAACCCGCGGATCAAAGAAAAGGTCAAGATGGAGATCGATAAGATGTTGGCAGCAGGTCTAATATTTCCAGTGGAAGAAGCGGAGTGGGTGAGTCCTATCGTCATTCAGAATAAGAAGGATAAGTCAGAAATCCGAGTCTACGTCGACTACCGAAGTCTGAACAACGCCTACATCCATGATCCGTTTCCCACTCCTTTCAGCAACAAAGTATTGGATCATGTTGCGGGAAATGAAGCTTACTCTTTCACTGATGGCTTTTCGGGTTATCATCAGGTTCGCATTGCGGAAGAAGACAAGACGAAGACGACGTTCACCACCGAGTGGGGATTGTTCACATACCACGTGATGTCGTTTGTCTTGAAGAACGCCCCGGCCGTGTTTTCCCAGATCGTCATCGTTGCTTTCTGAGAGTATATCCATAAGTTCCTAGAAGTCTACATGGACGATTGGACCGTCTAGAGTTTGCTGAAGAGACACGCCACCCTGTTGCGTATCATGTTCGATCGGTGTCGCCAGTTGCAGATTTCCTTGAACTTGAAGAAATGTATTTTTGTAGTTCCTTTCAGCACGCTGTTAGGACACATGGTGTGCAAGAAAGGGGTCTGCGTCGACCCCGCCAAGGTAGCAGTGATTGTCCACATGGAAGCCCCCGAAACGGTGAAGCAGTTGCGGGCACTGCTAGGGCACACAGGTTATTACCAGCGGTTTATCCGAAATTATGTGAAGATCACTTCTCCCTTAGAAAAGCTCTTGCGGAAGTCAGAAGTGTTCTAGTGGACAGAGGAGTGTCGGATGGCCCTTGACGCCTTGAAGGAAAAACTGGAAACGACGCCCATTCTGGTTCACCCAGATTGGGACAAGCAGTTCTGCGTGCACATTGACGCTTTCAGTATTGCTCTTGGGGCTGTCTTGGCGCAACCAGGGGAGACGACAGTTGACCACCCGGTTTACTTCGCCAGCCGCAAATTGTCTAATGTCGAGCAGAATTACACCACTACTGAGCGGGAGGCCCTTACAATGGTGTATTTGCTCTAGAAGTTCCGCCACTATCTCCTAGGAGGAAAATTCAAGTTCTTTATGGATCATTCTGCGTTAAAGTACCTGGTCAATAAGCCCATCTTGGAAGGACGGATCTGTTGGTGGCTCCTACTCTTCTAAGAATTTACATTCGAAGTGATTGTCAAGCCCGGGAGGTTGAACGTTGGAACAGATCATTTATCCTGGTTGGAAACAAGGGAGAACGATGGCTCTCTCGATGATCAGCTTTCGGATGCTGATCTTTTCCGCGTCGAAGCCATACCCAATTATTTAGCCGATATCGCCACTTATTTGACCACGGGGCAGTGCCCTCAGCACTACATTCCGCTTCAGAAGCGGCACCTGGTCATTTGCTCTACCGAGTATCAACTGATAGCAGGGCAACTATAAAAATTGGGTCTCGATGAGGTTCTACGCAGATGTATACTTGACCATGAACGTGAAGCCGTAATGTGGGAATGCCACAGTGGCGTTGCAGGCGGGCATGTGGGGGTGAAACCCACTGCCAGGAAGGTGCTTCAAGCTGGCCTATGGTGGTCGACAGTCCACACCGATTGCAAGACTTTTATGAAGAAATGTGATGTACGTCGGCGAACGGGAGCCCTCTCACGGGGGACGAGCTCCCGCTACACCCAGTGCATGTGTTGCGGCTGTTTGAAAAGTGGGCTGTTGATTTCGTAGGTCCCATCGCACCAATCGCCCGGCATTCCAAGGCTCGGTACATCATTACCGCCACGGACTACCTCACCAAGTGGGGAGCTGAGCGAAGAGGCGGCTGTGCGGGTCCTGCAGTGGATCTGGCCCGACATAGTTCATCTTTGAACACATCATCGAGGCTGGGTTGGCTACCCACAAATTCTAGCTAGTGATCGAGTCTGCATTTCATTGTGGCCAGTCCGTGCTGTGGACACATTCTCAGTCCAGCAGCAGCATATCACAAAAGCTGCCCTTAGGGCCAATGGTACTAATGAAGCGTTCAATAAAATTCTTGAAAAGGAAGCAGTAAGATCTACAGTGCCAAACCCAGACGGTGCAGGATGACGACTACCAAAAGCTTTATAGCATGGGCCCTCCTCAGGACTATAGTGGGGTCTTAACCAATCAAACACCATTCAGAAAATTTGTTGTATGGCCGGAAAGTTTGTGGTTCCCACAGATTCTGTACAAGTCTTTAGTACCCATCCTCAAGTTCTTAGAACTTGTGAGAACATTCATTCTAGTTCCCTCGATATTTCCCGATTTCGTTGGATTGGCATGGAGATCCGAGGGTACCCCACCCTGTCGAACATGCAAGCCGTCAATACCTTTATTGTAAAAGTGGAGGACACGATACCAGAAGGAAGTAGGATACCACTTTTGGACGTAGCACTGCAATCCACATCAACACAGTGGTGGAAAAATCACCACAACACCCTGTCGCGATGGAGTTGTGTGGCAGAGGTGTTGAGGGCATGGTTCAAATAAGATGAAGGACCTCACAGCTGGCATAGGTACCACGAGACTTCTGATCCAAAGGACCACCTGAAAACCTGCGAGGAGCAGTGGCGAAGTATAGGGTACCCGGAAGGGCTGTGGGTACATCGGTTCGTCCATTCTTTAGATACCATTCTCCACACGTGGTACTTAGAAGAAGAGTGGAAAAGAGGGACCAACTCCTGGCCGGAAGTCACGAGCAAATTTGTGCGGTGTTTTTCCTTCGACGGAGAGACAGAGCTGGTGTCCTGGGCATTACAAGAAATCAAGGGGGTACTATTTCTCTGTGATCCGGGGACTGATGGGAGAACCTTAACATTACATCCTGAGGGCAGGCATGAGTTGGCTTGCCAGCAGATCGATGGTGATCCAGATGATGACAGTCTGGAGGACCTAAGGCACCTGTACTTCGAAGAGAAGGAAGGCGAGCGAAGCATCAAAGACGAGCTAACCACTAAGGGCGTCCATCTGCTCCCGCTGAAGACAAAGCAGTTGAAAATTGGTACGGATGAGAGACCCAAACTGGCTACGGTTGGAGATTACTGGGACGAGGAGACGACAAAGGAAATTTTCAGCCTCCTCCAGGAATACGACGACCTATTTCCTTCATCAGTTGCAGAGTTGAAGGGCATCAAAGGTGACCTCGGAGAAATGTGTATTGTGCTGAAACCGGACGCCAGGCCCATGAAGCACCGACCTTATCGGTTGAACCCGCGGATCAAAGAAAAGGTCAAGATGGAGATCGATAAGATGTTGGCATCAGGTCTAATCTTTCCGGTGGAAGAAACGAAGTGGGTGAGTCCTATCGTCATTCAGAATAAGAAGGATAAGTCAAAAATCCGAGTCTGCGTCGACTACCGAAGTCTGAACAACGCCTGCATCCATGATCCATTTCCCACTCCTTTCAGCGACGAAGTATTGGATCATGTTGCGAGAAATGAAGCTTACTCCTTCACTGATGGCTTTTCTGGTTATCATCAGGTGCGCATTGCGGAAGAAGACAAGACGAAGACGACGTTCACCACCGAGTGGGGATCGTTCACATACCACGTGATGCCGTTTGGCTTGAAGAATGCCCCGATCGTGTTTTCCCAGATCGTCATCGCTGCTTTCCGGGAGTATATCCACAAGTTCCTAGAAGTCTACATGGAAGATTGGACCATCTACAGTTTGTTGAACAGACACGCCACCCTGTTGCATATCATGTTTGATTGGTGTCCCCAGTTGCAGATTTCCTTGAACTTGAAGAATTTATTTTTGTAGTTCCTTTCGCCACGCTGTTAGGACACGTGGTGTGCAAGCAAGGGGTCTGCGTCGACCCCGCCAAGGTAGCAGTGATCGTCCACATGGAAGCCCCTGAAACGGTGAAGCAGTTGTGGGCACCGCCAGGGCACACAGGTTATTACCGATGGTTTATCCGAAATTATGCGAAGATCACTGCTCCCTTAGAAAAGCTCTTGCGGAAGTTGGAAGTGTTCCAGTGGACAAATGAGTGTCGGATGGCCCTTGACGCCTTGAAGGAAAAACTGGCAATGACACCCATTCTGGTTCACCCAGATTGGGATAAGCAGTTCCACGTGCACATTGACACTTCCAGTATTGCACTTGGGGCTGTCTTGGCGCAACCAAGGGAGATGAAAGTTGACCACCTGGTTTACTTCGCTAGCCGCAAACTGTCTAATGTTGAGTGGAATTACACCACTACTGAGCGGGAGGCCCTTGCAATGGTGTATTTGCTCTAGAATTTCTGCCACTATCTCCTGGGAGGAAAATTAAAGTTCTTTACGGATCATTCTGCGTTAAAGTACCTGGTCAATAAGCACATCTTGGAAGGACGGATATGTCGGTGGCTCCTACTCTTCCAAGAATTTACATTTGAAGTGATTGTCAAGCCTGGGAGGTTGAACGTTGGACCCGATCATTTATCCCGATTAGAAACAGGGGAGAACGACAAATCTCTCGATGATCAGCTGTCGGATGTTGATATTTTCCGCGTCGAAGCCGTACCCGATTATTTGGCCAATATCGTCACTTATTTGACCACGGGGCAGTGCCCTCAACACTACACCCCGCTTCAGAAGCGGCACCTGGTTATTCGTGCTGTCGAGTATCAACTGATAGCAGGACAACTATACAAATTGGGTCTCGATGAGGTTCTACGCAGATGTATACTTGACCACAAGCGTGAAGCCATAATGTGGGAATGCCACAGCGGCATTGCAGGCGGGCATGTGGGGGAAAAACCCACTGCCAGGAAGGTGCTTCAAGCTAGCCTATGGTGGCCAACAGTCCACGCCGATTGCAAGACTTTTGTGAAGAAATGTGATGTTTGTTAGCGAATGAGGAGGCCCTCTCATAGGGACGAGCTCCCGCTACACCCGGTGCATGTGTTGCGGCCGTTCGAGAAGTGGGCTGTCGACTTCGTCAGTCCCATAGCCCCATCGCCCGACATTCCAAGGCCCGGTACATCATTACCGCAACTAACTACCTCACCAGGTGGGCTGAGGCAGCGACGGTACGAGATTGCACGACGGATACAACAGCACGGTTCATCTTTGAACACATCATCAGCCAGTTTGGCTACCCACAAAGTCTAACCAGTGATTAGGGTACGCATTTCATTAATGACACGATCAAATTGCTGCTGGACCCATTCATGATCCAACATCACAAAAGTAGCCCGTACCACCCGCAGGCCAATGGTACTGTTGAAGCATTCAATAAAATTCTTGAAAAGGGCTTGACTAAGATCTGCAATGCCCAGCGCAAAGATTGGGATGAGCGACTACCAGCTGAATTATGGGCCTACCAGACTACGGTGAAGCGCTTGACCAATCAGACACCATTCCAACTGGTGTATGGCTGGGAAGCTGTGGTTCCCGCTGAGTTCACCGTACCAAGTCTTTTAATTGCCACATCCCTAAAGTTCTCGGACGAGGAGTCGCTACGAGAACGCCTCCATGAACTACAAGAACTGGACGAGGCCCGGTTTCTGGCCAAATTTCACCAGAAGGTTCAGAAGGACAGGGAGAAAGCATGGCACGACCACCACATCAAGAACAAAACGTTCCAAGTTGGCGGAAAGGTCCTCTTATATGACAACAAGTTTCAGAAGTTCCCAGGAAAGCCGCAGATGCACTGGTTGGGACCTTACTTCATCATCGAGATTAGAGATTCCGAATTCGTTCGGTTGGCTCAGCTGGACGGTACTGTTTTACCTGGGTGGGTGAATGGCGCACGCTTGAAACCCTACCAGGAGTAAGTTCCTTTCACTTTTCATCAATAACTCTCGCAACCGAGAGCACCCATAGAGTAGCGTAGCTAAATAACTCTCCCGCAACCGGGATGAGCATAGGTAGTATTTTTTGTTCATGCATAACTTGTCAATAACCACTCTGTTGCGGGGACCGCACCGCAACCGATTGTGGTTGGGGAGGGGCGTGTCCAGCGTGTCATCCCTGTAGGATCAATAAACGTGTCAATGTCAGTCCAGGTCATTTCAGTTAGTACTTGTGTCAGTCTGTAGGATCGTCTAGATTTGCATCATAAATTACCATAATTGGAAGTAACCTCGCCATAATCATTTTTCCATCATCCGCAGTAACCTCAGCCGTCGCGTCCGCCCATTTCCCCATGCCACCGTCAGCCACTATTAGAATACACATTGGCACGCGATTGATCGCATGATTATCGCCGAGAAGAATGCCAGCATGAATTAACTCGTTAGGGGGTCTCATCAACTTCACTCGTGCCAGGTTAATACATAACTTGCATGGAAAAAAGCATGAGAATGCCAGAGTAGTTATACTTAGCAATTGAAGTAGAACCAGAGCAGCAGAAGTATCCAGACGCACAACACCAAGAGAAGATACCGAGACGAATTCTGCAAGTTTATCGACCTTCCATGAGCTTAATACTACAGCGTTCAGCAAAGTCCCTGAGTTGGGGCCCTTGTTTGAACAACAGGCTGAAGGTGCACAGCGAGAACAGGGCACGGGGTTCAGCGGGGCGATGGAGATAGAAACAGTGATCTGTGATTGACTCGGGGACGAGTCAAGAAACTGTGTTTGGGGCCTATTGGGGCCCTTGTTTTGAAAACTTGTTTTGAATATTTTGAATTTTGAATAAAGGACAGATTTTGGGTTGCGGAACGACACATGGTAGTCGCAACCAAATCGCAACTACAGTAAGTCGCGGAGCTATCAAGGTGGCGAAGAAGAAAGAGATAGCTGAAGAAAGCAAAAGCATAAGCGCAGACGGAGAGAAGATATAGCGGAAGACAGAAAGCAGAACTCATAGCTCACAAGAGAGAAGCTGGAAGCCGCTGAAGAAGAACACAAGAGGAACTGGCAGTTGCGATGGTGGGTGAATAAATAGCAATCACCTAGCCGAAAGAAGAGAGGGAATGTGATAGAAGGGACGAATGCAGAGCGCTTGAAGAGGATTGAGCAGATGCTGCAGAGGGAATCCATTCCGAGCATGATATCTCTGTAGTTCCTAGGTTCCTCTTATCTATCTTTTTGTCTTATAAGATGTCTGTGAAAGATGTGTAAGGATCTTGCTGTGGAAGCAATGTAACTATGGATTTGGTTGAAGATTATTAATATACCTGCAGGTTACTGTCTGATCTTATGAGTCACGTGCATGCATGATGTTTGTGATGCTTTAAAATTTTGTTTGCTTAATACCTAATCAATGTTCTGAATGTTCTTGCGTATATATGATGTTGATGCAATCGATTCTATGTTAATCATGAGTTGCGGATCCCTCCATCACCATTGATCTCTTTCCCCCCTACATGCGGTCGCGGCACGCCTCGGGTGAGACTCTCTGCTCTCCGGAGTAGGGTGATAATGTCGGCGTGGTTATAGACTACTGTGGATACCCTTGTTGGCTCCAACCTCTGAACCTGGGTCTTTCCTGCGAGACTTGTTTCTTCGCCAACAGGTTCACTATTTACGAAAAAGGAATACCTTGATCGAACATGATAAAGAGATTTTCTCGAATATTGTTTTCTACCTTTTCAGATTCGAGAGACGATTTATGAAAAGGGACATGCTGATTTTTTCTTTTCATTTCTTTTCAAACTCCTTAAACATGAAAATTTACCGAGTTACAATTTCGTTGGACTCGTTAAAGGTTAAACGACGAAAGACTTATTACCATCACGAGATCGAGTTCCTCCTTCCTAGGGCTCGTTAAAATTGCTAGGATGGATTCGTTCAAAGACTGAATGTACATGCTCAACATATATTATCCTCTTCACACTGGCTATCAAAAATAAATAGGTACTTCTTAGCAATTGTTATCAATCTCAATTTTTCAAATTTGTTTGATAGGGTCATCATAAGCTTCAACTTGTCTCATTAGGTTAGGTCAGTCATTTGATGATAAATTCACTTAATAATGTTTATTATAGGTCATAGACACTTCATTAGTCTTTTCATTAGGGTCATGTCCAAAATAATCCAGCTTTGGTTCACTTGCATAGTCATCAAATTTAAAAAATGAGCCACTTATCTAGTTTTTCACAGTTTCGTAGCGAATACAGTGGCAGAACAACGGATTTCGCTATGAAACTACCTAAAATTTCCGTAGCAAATCCGCCAAAATAAAATTGATGAATTTTCATTTGCTATTGGTTTTGGGGAAAGGTGAGATCACCTAGTAGGTTATGACAGCTATCCAACATGTGAAATCATAAGTGCTTGTCATCATTACAATTTCATTCCTCCTTTTTCCATTTTCCCTCTCATATTCGAATTTCATCTTCTTAAAAAAATCACCCAATCTCCTCTCTTTCATTAACTCTTCAGCCTTTGAATGTATTAGTCATTTTTCACCTTAGAAGAGTTTAGCTTTGTGGCAAGAAGCTTGCTATCCAATTCATTTCTTTACAGGTGTCACATTTTTAAGAAGGCAACTTGGTCATAAAGGGGGATGGCCATGAAGAAGAAAGCATACAAAGGAGGCTCTGTGGTTATATAGGAGCCCATGGACCTTAAGATATTCATGGAGGACCCTATATTTTCTGAAGCATTCACCAATTCAGGTTTCTTGAATTTCTGTTGGAGCTACAGGGGAATTTGTTGTGTTTTTGGACTATGTGAGCAGTCAATTTAAAGAGAAGATTATGGATGACCAGAGATGAATTCTTAAATAATGAAAGAGTTTATTGTTAAGCACAAAACAAGGAACAATAACCTCTTTCACTTTTTTCATAGGTGCTACCAATTTGGAGATTCAAAGATGTATTTGGGATCTATTTTTCAGAATTCAGAATTTTCTTGTTTTAGACACATTTTTATAATGCATATTCTTGACAATTGGGGATGGTTTTCAGAAAACCAAGATAGGTTTTTCTTTAATATGAACTTAATTGAAAAAATCCTCCCGTTTTGCAACATCTATCAAGGATAGGAAGATAGGAACTCATCTCTAAACCCTATTGTTTCAGAAAAAACATAGTCATTTTATTGGTAAATAAACTTGCTAAAGGTGAAAATGATGTTTTTTGAAGGGGGTGAGAGGAACTTTGAACCAAGTTTTCCTTATCAACCTTCATCATATCAATTTTCAGACCTACAGGTGAAATTTTGAAGAAAAAGGGAGAATTTTGAATTTTCTGCAAATTTGGTAGTTTCATAGCAAGGTCCAGGCTTGAAGCCCTAAATCTGCTACGGAACTGCTGTAGGTGATTATATGAAAAAAATCATGGATAAAATCAAATTCAAGGCATGGAAAAAAAAAATTTCATCTCTTTTAACCCAAAAAACATGTCTACATCAACAAAGAGAGCTAACAGGTGGCAGAGGTTGGTGAACTAAATTCGCTACAAAATGTCGCTATGAAATTGCTTTGAATACACTGTTTCTTTAGCAAGTAAAATTTTGAAGAAATTTTGGGTTTTAATGATTCATTAGAGGTCATATAGCCACATTTAAGGGTCAAAGATAGTCATAGGAATGTTTTTTCATGTAGGTTTTGTCTTAGACAAAGCTTTCTAGCTCATCAATTCATCATGGAGGCATTATCATGTGTGATGGCACCATTTCCTTAAAAATAGGAAGATCACTTTCATAAATACAGTGAGGGCATTTATATCTTGGTCATGGTACTCAAGCACATGATCCTTTTCGATTTAAATAGTTTTTCCTTTTAGTTAAATATGCAATTAATAAGTAGTAGAGTCATAATAGGTCTCTAACTCTTAAAGTTAGTATGTGTCTGTTTTATTTCCATGAATCTAGGTTATGTTTGAGTGAAGTGTCAACTCAAATAATTTGATGATCTAGCCAGATGGAAGATCTTATGTAAGTCAAAAAAGTATATTTATATGCAGGATTACAAATCAGGAGAGGGAAGGGGAAAAAAGGTGATTTCAGAAGACTAATTTGTAAAGCTTTGGAGTTTCAGCAATATACAGTGACAATACAACTTTTCTTCACTTGAGATTCTTATTATGTTTCAATGAGTTATTGTTCTATTTTTCTTAATGTTTTTCCTCCAATGTATTAACGCTTGATTACTCAGAATTCGTGTTTCTCATGCTTTGACTTCCTTTGAACATTAAGTTATTGAATATTTTATGTGTGTGTTGTCCTTTCATTGAAGCATCTACAAGCCTCAGCTTCCACAATAAGATCCACTTGTCATTGAATTCCTTCATACTAACTCCATAAGCCCAATGATAGTAAACCCTATACATTTTTCACCTGCATACAAACACATTCAAAATAATATTACAGAGTTAGACATCTGCTTTCAATTTATTCATTGAATATCCTTCATCCTTTTCAGAGATCCCTCTCAGGCTAGAAAGGCTAATTTCCAGCTGCAAGTGGTTTGAAATAGTTACTCCAAGTTGACCATTGAAGCAGCCCATCAGGACTCAATTTGGTGATAAAATTTTGGCGTCGTTGCCAGGGATCGAAGTTGTAAATTTTCTCAGGGAAGAACGACATTGTTTCAGTTCTAAGGTCTGAGAGTAGCAGACACTTAAGCACATATTGGTTATATGTCTGGTCTAACGACTCCACACATCAAATAATCAATTCGAAGGTGACTTAACTGCTTAAATATCAGTAGCTTTATGAATTTCCAAGATGAGTTCTATTGCAAGAAATAATTCCAAGTATGCCCCTGTGAATCGGTCTCACATCACTAGTTTTCCAAATCCTATGCCAAAAGTCAATTGGTTAACTTATCTTCCCATATTTAAAGATGAAAAGAAAAAAAAAATTTCTCTTCACTTGGTTAGATTCCATATGCATGTATGCAAACTTAAGGTTCAGTTTCCTGAGGATTGTCTCATGAGGATGTTTATGGTCTCTTTAGAGGGAAAATAATGGTCTTGGTATGAAATGCTGCCAAATGGTTCCTTATATTCTCCTACTAATTTCCACGTTGCATTTTATGAGAGGTATAAAGAATGCCATTCCTCCTTATTGATGGTCAAAGACTTCTGTAAACATTTTGTAAGTTTTATTGAATACTTGGAGAATTTTTATGAAGATGATGAGTTCATGGATGAGTAAGTTTTAGAGGCCCTTCATGACAATCCTTTTCATAATCAAGAAGAAAGGGTAGTCTCTCTCTCGGATGAAAATGAAACCCAACAGGAGTTTATTTATGACAATCATGTTACATCCTCTAAGTTTAATAAACATTTGCAACAGACTTGTCAGTCTTTTCATGGTCATGAATATGAGAATCATTTCCAACAACAAGAGGAAATGATAGAAGATAGTTGCTATAATGTTCAGGTAAAAGAAGAAATTTATTTTTCATGTCATTCCTCGTATCAACTTATAACCAATGAATAAAATTACGAAAAGAAAATTTTAGATAATTATATGGATATGATTGTTGAATCATAAGAAGAGTTACCTTTATAAATTCATGTAGTACATGCTAACGTAGTTCCTTGTGAAAGTGTCCAAGAATACTCCAAATATTGCTTCATTTCAAATGGAAACAATGATCAACAGATTGTTCCTTTTCTATTTGAGAATGGTCACAAGAGTTATAATGAAAAATTTGAACATGAAACAACATCAAAGGATCATACTTACTCTTATTTTCTTGTTGGTCAACAAGAACTATTAGTGCATACTCTCAAATATCCTTTCACAAATCTTCTAGAATATTCAATAGAAATTAAATTCATAATGTTCATCATTTATGAATGCAAATTCAGAAGGTGGAACAAGTTATCATATCTCAGGAATGGCTTTGTGATCAGAGAAGTGGAATGCTCGTTCCAATCCAGTACCCAACTTCTTGATTAGCTTCATTGGAAGTGTGAGATCCCTTGATTTGAATTTTATTGTTGAGCAAGTAGAGTATGATAATTTGTATATAAATAATCTTGAGGATCAAGAATTTTTTCATTTTTAGTTTTAAACTTCAGCATGTCTACTTTATTTTCTTTAGAAGCTATTGGTTTTTTTAGTGCCGAGGTTACAGGTCAGAGCGGGTTGCAAGTTTTCATTTTGAATATGGGAGCAGCACAATGGAGGTGGCTGAAACTACTAGTTATTTATTGTACCATAGGGGTACACCATCCCCAGTGGGGCCACTGTTATCACTCTCGATTTTTCAAATTTGTTTGATAGGGTCATCATAAGCTTCACCTTGTCTCATTATGTTAAATCATTCATTTGATGAGAAATTGACTTAATAATGTTTATTATAGGTAATAGACACTTCATTAGTCTTGTAATTAGGGTAATTTCCACAATAATCCACCTTGGGTTCACTTTCATAGTCATCAAATTTAAAAAATGATCCACTTATCTAGTTTTTCACAGTTTCGTAGCGAATACAGTGGCAGAACAACGAATTTCACTATGAAACTACCTAAACCTTTTGTAGAAAATCCGTTAAAAGAAAATTTATGAATTGTAATTTTCTATTGGTTTTGGGGAAATGTGAGATCACCTAGTAGGCTATGACAACTATCCAACATGTGAAATCATAAGTGCTTGTCATCAATACACTTTCATTCCTCCTTTTGTCCTTTTTCCTCTCATATTCAAATTTGATATTTTTAAACAAATCACCCAAGCTCCTCTCTATCATTAACCCTTTATCCTTTGCATGTATCAGTCATTTTTCACCTTAGAAGATTTTAGCTGTGTGGCAAGTAGCTTGTTGTCCAATTCGTTTCTTTACAGGTGTCACATTTTTAAGAAGGCCACTTGGTTATAAAGGGAGATGGCCATGAAGAAGAAAGCATACAAAGGAGGCTTTGTGGTTAGATAGGAGCCCATGGACCTTAATATATTCATGGAGGACCCTAGCTTTGCTAAAGCATTCACCAATTCAGGTTGCTTGAATTTCTGCTGGAGCTACAAGGGAATTTGCTGTGTTTTTGGACTGTGTGAGTAGCCAATTTCAAGAGAAGATTATGGATGAACAGGGATGAATTATGAAATAATGAGAGAGTTTGTTGTCAATAATAAAAAAAGGTACATTAACATCATTCACTTTTTTCACAGGTGCTACCAATTTTGAGATTCGAAGATGTATTTGGGACCTATTTTCAGAATTCAGAATTTTCTTGTTTTAGACACGTTTTTCTAATGTAGATTCTTGACAGTTGGAAATGGTTTCAGAAAACCAAGAGAATTTTTTCTTCAAGATGAAGTTATTTACAAAAATATCCTCCCGTTTTGCAACAACTATCAAGATAGGAAGATAGGAGCTCATCTCTGAACCCTATTTTTTCAGAAAAAACAGAGTCATTTTATTGGAAAATAAACTTGCTAAAGGTGAAAATAATTTTTTTTTAAGAGGGTAAGAGGGATTTTGAACCAATTTTTCCTTATCAACCTTAATCGTATCAATTTTCAGAACTACAGGTGAAATTTTGAAGAAAAACGAAGAATTTTGAATTTTCTGCAAATTAGGCAGTTTCGTAGCAAGATCTAGGCTTGAAGCCCAGAATCTGCTATGAAACTATTGTAGGTGATTATATGACAAAAATCATGGCTAAACTCAAATTAAAGGCTTGGAATTATTATTTTTTATCTATTTTAGCCCAACAAACATGTCTACATTAGCAAAGAGAGCCAATAGGTGGCAGAGGTTGGTGAACTGAATTCACTACAAAATGTTGCTATGAAATTGCTTTGAATACCATGTTTCTGTAGCAAGTAAAATTTTGAAGAAATTTTGGGTTTTAATGATTCATTGGAGGTCAGGTAGCCATATGTAAAAGTCAAATATAGTCAGAGGAATGTTTTTCATGCAGGCTTGGTCTTCGACAAAGCTGTCTAGCTCAACAATTCAGCATGGAGGCATTATCATGTGTGATGGCACCATTTCCTTATAAATAGGAATATCAATTTCATAAAGACAATGAGGGCATTTATATCTTGGTCATGGTCAGTGATACTTAAGCACATGATCCTTTTCGATGTAAATAGGTTGTCCTTTGAGTTAAATATGCAATTAATAAGTAGTAGAGTCATAATAGGTCTCTAACTCTTAAATTTATTATGTGTCTATTTTATTTCCATAAATCTAGGTTATGGTTAAGTTAAGTGTCAAATCAAAGAGTTTGATGATATAGCCGAATGGACTATCCGTTGTAAGTCACAAAACTCTATTTATATGCAGGATTACAAATGAGGAGAGGGAAGGGAAAAAAAGGTGATTTCAGAAGACTAATTTGTAAAGCTTTGGAGTTTCAACAATATATAGTGACAATACAAATTTTCTTCACCTAAGATCCTTATTGTGTTTCAATGAGTGATTGTTCTATCTTTATTAATTTTTTTCCTCCAATTTCATAATTCTTTATTACTTATAATTCATATTTCTCATGCTCTGACTTCCTTTGAACATTAAGTTATTGAATATTTTCTATGTGTGTTGTCCTTTCATTGAAGTATCTACAAGCCTCAGCTTCCACAAGAAGATCCACTTGTCATTGAATTCCTTCATAATGACTCCATAAGGCCAATGATATCAAACCCTATACATTTTTCACCTACATACAAACACATTCAAAATACTATTACAGAGTTAGCCATCTGATTTCAATTTATTCATTGAATATACTTTATCCTTCTAAGAGAGCCCTCTCAGGCTGGAAAGGCTAATTTCTAGATGCAAGTGATTTGAAATAGTTACTCCAAGTTTACCATTTAAGTAGCCATCGGGACTCAATTTGGTGATAACAGCAATAATGAGGAAAAATTGAAAGTGAACATTCTATGTGTATTTTGGACAGCTTGTCGCCTTTGAACATGACACTCATCTGTAGTTAGTGTCGGGTTGGGGATATCCTTCATTTGTCATTTTTCCTCCACATGTTTTGGAAATCCATTTGCCTTCTATTCAATCACCATTTTTTTCATCATGACCTCTCATCCCATTTGAGTCAAATTTCTCCACACTCTGGATTCGTATTGCGAATATCTTCAAGAGAATTCCTTTTTTAAAAACATCCTTTGCTTATCTGACCTCCTCTATTACAATCCCGAATCACTTGTATCATATTGAGATATTTGTTGTTTCGTGTCGATGATGTGGGAATCATTATGGCCCTCCTTCAACGAATCACTTCCTGTCGACTTCAGCTCATTATCTGAGAAGGTGATTTAGAAACTTATTTTCAGTACCTTGGAGCTTGCATGCCTCAACGAAAAGTTCTTCATGTTCGACGACAGGTTCACATCATTGGCCTTCGATCAAATTATTCTACAAGTGTTCGACTTCAACACATTCATTCACACTTGTAGATTGTGTTTTTGTACCTTGAGGCCCATCGTCATTATTTGTGGTTTCTCTCATGCCTATTAATGGTTTTCATCATTGACCGGTAATCAGGTGGTTTCTACCATGTTTGACACCATCACATCTATTCGCATGGCTAGATTCGTACATTGGGTTGATTGAGATCGCGGTGAAGTCCTTGGGTCACATCTGGTTTTTTATCCAAGCTGCGGGGAGTTATTTATTATTCATGATTGTATACATGACCCTATCTATATGGATGGTTTTTTCCATACCGTGGATCCATTTCTGTGATCTCTTTAGACGGATGGTTGTGACCATGCAACGGGTTCATGTGTTATTTGATGACTAGTGCAGAGTTATGTTGTTAGGCATATTCATACCATAGATGTCATATTTTGTAATATGTTTTTGTCAGGTTTCATGGCGCTGATTTGAGTTCTTTGCCTTGGTTCATAAATTATTTCAATCATCACTCCCCGTTCTACCTTCATGCTTTAAGGGGCATCGTTTACACAGAAATTTGTCACCATGATCACTTCCCGTCCCTAATCCTTAAGTGCCCCATGATAGACCATGTGAAATGTTTCCACCATGAAGAAATATGTAAAGACATCCCCTGAAGATTCAAATAAAACTGCCTTGGAAGATTACTGATGGAACTTGGTCGAAACTCTAGTTTTCTGGGTCAGCACATTTCCTAGTTTCATGCTCACTTTGATTTCATATTGAAAGTTCTAGCTTAGCACTACCAACACCCTTATTTCTTGGAAAATTGCGTTGATCCCTTTCTGAAAGTGTTTCCTCAAATGGAGGAGAAGCTTCAACCTCTAGAAGTTCCTGGGCGATGATTTGGTTGTTAAATGGTGGTGATAGAGTTGAGCTCTCTGATTTTAGAGCTTTGATCTCATCCATGGGGGTTTCTCCCTTAGAAAGTGGACCTTCCTCCTCCTTTCATGGGCTAGTAGGACTTAGAAGCATCCCCAAAGTATATGGGTTACAATTATGATAAAATTATAATATGACTTATCAATGATTAAGGAAATGCATATTACAAATATAAATTGAACTTAAATAATTTCTAAATTCAAGTATGCAATTAGCAGTAGAAGAATATTCTAACTTAAGAGATATGTTTATCCTTCTCTCACAAGATTACTTCATGAATTAAAAATAAAAAATCACTAATTTAGAAATAGATTAAGATGCATGAAACAATAATTTGAGAGGCTCCTAACTAAAGAGATCCTGGTTGTCCTTCATCACATATTCATTCATCAGCAATACTATTGTTAGAAAACAGGAATTCAGAAAAGCATTAAAAGAATGAAAAGATGAATTCTAGCTTATGATCTTAATCAGATAGAAAGAATGTTTAACTTAAAACATTTGATTGCCATTTCATATTCAAAATGAGAATGATAATTAGATTCATCAGCAATCATAAAACATCAACATAAATCTAGTCAACAAGTTAAGCATGAAACAAACTAATTCAGAAACTGCAACTACAAATATCTAGGAAGTGCACTTAGCTCAGTGTGGGAGCCCTCCACCCTTTCCTCACACACTGAAAATGCTTTCAGATACTTAAAACTTTAATCAGTCAATCAACATATAACAACGAAAATGGAATATAACATATCTTCAATTAACTCTCCAAAATCTCAAAAATAATAACGTTAAGTCATACAATTTCTACATATCAATGCCTTCAAAGTATGAGGCTTAAATAGATAAAATATCCAAAAAATTCATCTAAAATGTCTCCTATAGTCATGGTTAACCTTATCTTATCAAATCAGGTAGAATTCATCCATCAGATCCATCGAATTCTGGAAAATCCCATAAAATAAGAAATTTTACCTAGTTCCTAGGGACCCTCCATAAAAACAGGTCGTGTTTGACCGCCTTTGACTGGACCTATTTAAGCTCAATTTGACTAAACCAACAGGTTTACACATAATATTAGTTCCAAATATTTCTATAAATATATCCATCTCGAGCCCAAGTGTTCTACAAATATGCAAACCATGAGGCCATTACGGGAATTTCTGATCGGGTCCAAAAATGCACTTACAATTCAATTTTTATAAAAACTTCTAAGAGTTGAAAAATTAATTTAAATACCTGCATATGAATTTATTTTTCAAAATAAGGTGAATATTATGATGTATAGATGGATATTATTTCAAATAATATGTACTTCATAAACAAAAAGAGATAAAAAACGAGGGCCAACATCTTCCCCAAGCTGATGTTCAAGCATTTCCTCATGCTTTCTTTTTCCTTTTGGACCTCCTGAGTTCTGATGCTGATCCTGTTCCTGATCCTAAAGCTTCCTCCTGTGTTCCATGTAAAAGATAATCTATACCTTTGCATTTTTCTTCCTTGTAGATTGAGGCTTTGGCATCTCTCAATTCTCTTGTTAGTGCTTGAATCTACCTTAGGCTGAAATAAGGTAAAACTCAAGGTAACATCAAACCAAGCTTAGCCTCGTAGCTAGCCCTACGAGGATAGGAGAGGGCTCTCTTCAGGTCTATCTTGGCAAAAGGTCTTCAAAGGGGCTGAGATGACCTATAATGGATACTGATTTTAGGCTAGTAAATAGATAGGAAGGTTTGATTTTGATAAATGACTGCGTTTTCTGCGCTGTATGGGATCAAGGAGCAGCAAGAGCAGAGAGATTTAATCAAAAGCACAGAGTATTTCATAAGGCGAGATAGGCATGAGGTTTTAGCAATCAAATTTAATTTAAATGGGGTGAAAAGACTGTTTAAGAATACTGAAAAGGGCATCAACCGATGAATCCCTTCCAGGAAAAAGAAGACACACAAAGTCTGAACACTTCCTCAAGGCAGAGCAAGAACTGAATTCTACCTTTCTTACTCTCAAGCATTCAAACTGAAAACGATTATGAATGGACTATAAAACATAATGAGATACATATGAACAGAAGAAGAACATATGCTAAACTTTACGCCACAAGAATCTTATAAATCAGAGCTGTACCATTCAATTATTTCTCTGTCAAAACTGTACAGTGAAGCTCTCTGTTATTCCTCTACACGTTTCCCAGAACTCTCTAACCCTTTACAAATGTTTTACAATACAATAAATAAACTCAATGCGACAGGAAAACGAGATCGACTCAAAATGAGGGATTATTTAATCATTTTTAACAAACAAAAGATCGAAACCGGCCATACGATGCAAAAGAGCGACGCTACATGTGAAATTTGTTGATAACCAAAAGGAGGCGACACCTGTAGCATAGATCTCGTAACTGAAGACAAACATAGGCAATCCCACCTATCTTCCTGTTGTTGGTTGATGTCTCCGTTTAAATTTGGCTTTTGACTTTTCACCTTCTCGTTTAAATGAAACCTATTTTAAAATAGAAAAACCCACCCATAAAAATAGCAACTGAAAGCCGATGCTGCCAACAGAATAGCTTGCGGAGACACGTAGCAACAGGGCATCAAAAATTCTTACAGCAATTGGGTCTCTTTTCTGGATTTTGAAACCGACATTCTACAAGCGGACAATGTTCTGGAAATATGGGCCTAGCATGCTCGGGTGCCATCAACCGGTGTCACAGAATCATCAGTGCTTTCACTAAAAATCCTGATACAGTCATCAGACGTTCCACTAGCAATAAGACCGCTCCTTGACCAGTGAACTGTGAATATTGTTCGATCATGATATCCAGAAATGGTGCAAAGATGTTTCCAGGGTGTACCATTTCCACTTCTCTCCGCTGGGTTTATGCTCGTGTCCCAAACCATCAACGTTAAGTCATCGCTGCAGGAGACCATTCTGTCTCCGGAAGAATCAAAAGATACCGACCACACTGTTGATGTATGACCACTGACAGAATTGCCCAAAGTTTGCATACATGCCCAGTCATCACTGTCCCCATCCTCTGCCCAAAAGTGAAAACAACATCAAATGGACCATCAACAGAATTTTCCTGCCAGCGCTGTGGTGCCATTTTCACATTCAAATTTCGTTTTAGCATTTGGAGAAGACCATTTCTTTTATATAATTCAGGATCTTTATGCTTTAGATCATCAAACATTCTTCTGTAAGGAGCGCCAAAGTCATATACGTTCGGCTCCCTTATTGATGGACCAGGCAATTTCACATGAGCTCCCGTCCCATAAGAACTCACATCAAAACCATGTTTCTTTAGCAGAGCATGTGCTTCCATGCATTCTTGAGCGATTGAAGGTAGTTTTTAGAATTTTTTGGGCTAACTGGGTGTGTGCGCCGCGCTCCAGCCCAACGCGCCGCGTAGGCTGGATGCGCCGTGCCAGTCCAATTTTGCACTGTGCACAAGTGCTCTACGCGCCGCGCTCAATGAGTGCGCCGTGTTTGCTCTCCATGCGCCGCGTCAGGATTTTGCACAGTCTTGGCTTGAAAATTTGCAAACTTTGCTTGCTTTCCACTAAACTTCAACTTCCCAAAAGCATTTTGTATACGTTGTACAGCTTCTTACACACTGAAAGCACTTCAACATCCATCGACATGAAATCAAGACGCTGGTCTTCCTCAATTTGCTGTACCAAAATTCCTTTTGCCTCAGAAAGTTCCTTTTCCTTAACCTTAGTCTATAAGTCTTCAAATGAGCAACATCATCAACATGCTTACTACAAGATTTTTCCGTGAAAGGAATGTCATCACTATGCGCAACATATCTAGCACATTGATGACTTCTATTCTTTTCCCCAACTTTGCGCAGTCCATCACCATCTGTTGACGAAGGTCAAGATTGTATTGCGCTAGCAAAAGATCCTCTCAACACTCTTGGTGCCTTCCAAGCACATGATAAAATGCTACACTCATATCTGCTGCCTTACATAGTTGAGAATTTGATTTTGCTTCTTACAAACCCACTATTTGAAGACTTTGACATTTCCTACAATGAACTCTATTTTTGCTTGATTTCACTTTGACTTTTTGTGCTGATGATGTCCTTTCTGTCTATGCTTTGCAGGGATAGGAGCTGCTGAAACCGAAATAGGGCTGCCATTGAAGAGCTGTAGAATTTGAAACACTTTGACAAATTACATATTTATTACAAAAACACATTTGATGATTTCTTCTTCAAAACAGGGTTTTGAAGAAGAATCAATCTTGCATTATTGACAATGACAATCTTGAAATAACTACTTACTGAAGACATCCATATGGCCTGCAGGCATTATTCGAAATTTCAGAAGACAAACGCTAGACTCAGAAACTAAAAGACTCTTTTTGACCAAAATCATCATTTATAACCGTGAATGACATGAACTGAACTTTGATGAATTTTGACTCTGGCGGAGGACTGACAAGGCCGAGTCTAACATTGGCTCCAATGGGGATGGCAGCTGCTGCTTCTTGGAGGTGCCAAGAACTGCAGATCTTTGGGAGAGCAGACAGTGCCTCTATCCATTGGGAAATGGAGTCCATTATTTGACGTCGACACAAAACCTTTGACTCATTGTTGATTGAAACTTGGTAGAAAAATGACTCGACAAATGACTCATGAGCGACTAAACAATTATTTACAAATCTTTTGAAAAACAGCGATCCATCAAGATTTGGAATCATGATGACAACCACACGCATACTAATGAAATATGTACAATCATGTGTAATGAGCTTTCCAATGTAACCAATCAGTTGGGTTTCGATTCTCATATCGGATCTCCTGGTCAACAATAGATGCGAAAATGGCCATTTGCATCAAAAAACATAATCGACCATGATCTCCTTCATTACTAAATGCGCAATATTCACCTTCCTTTGCTTGGCCCCACCATAGAAGCACCTTGGAAGGATCTGAAAAAACATGAAAGATTTACCTCTATTTGAAAGAACGAGATGTCTTTTTCTCACCTTGATCTTCCTTGATAAAAGAGAATGCACATTTCACAGTCCTCAAAAAATTACGGAACTGTGTATGAGCAGATCTCCTCTTGGAAAAACATTTCAAAACATGAGACATATGAAGAAGAATCTGAAAGGGAATCCTGAACAGTCTGATCTTCTATAGCCTGAATATATTCTAGGTCATCTTCATATGATATGACAGCCAGATTCTCATTACATTCATCAATCATAAGAAAAGAAACTTCAGCTGATTCTTGATGCTCAAACATGACATTTCTATCATCTACCATAATTTCATCAAGAGAAACTTTTTCACTTACTTGAACGAAGATCACTTTTTTTTGTTCATGAACTGACTGGATTACCTCTTTATGAAGGCTTTGTTCTGATGACATGAGAACATTTGGATCCATAACTCTGTCTTCTGCATTCCAGGTGATCTCAACAGCAGAGTTCTCCTTCATGGGATTCAACACAAGGTATCCTTGGTCATCACAATCTGAATGTATATCTGAAATAGCTAACTGGACATTATCAAAATCTGCAATTGAAACTAGACTTCCCTGCATGTTGCCTTCTTCTATGGTCTGATCTGAAACGAAACTCTCTCTTTCATCATTTTCAGCCATACGATCTTCAACCTGCTGCAAATTTTCCTGAGCATCTTGATGGGTATCCTCTAAGTTTTCTGTGTGCTGCCGAAATGGGTTTTCATACAATGCTTCCATGATTTCTTCGTCCATCAATTCATTATCCCCATAACAATTCTCAAGATCTTCAATGAAATTACTAATGTGTTCACAACAATTCTGCACTAACATTAAAGACGGACAAGATTCTCTGTACCTTTCAAAGAATATTGAATGAAAACCCTTTAGACAATAAATAGAAGCAGGTGGCAAACTTTCATACCAAAATCGGGCTTCATCTTCCAGAGTAGCCATAAACATTTTCATCAAACAGTCTTCAGGAAAATCGATCTTTAATTTATGCACATGAATGTGAAATTTCACCAGATGAGGAGTAGTATCATTACCTTCCACATTTCTGAACATAGGCAAATTCTGAAGCCAATCCACCTTGGGCATTTTATTTGGAAAACCTGGGATGTGATCTCGGCTCATGGGAGCATATCTTCTTGCAACCCGTTCCATCTTGAAAATCTTAAAGCTATTGATCTGCCTGCAATGGAGTCACCATGAAGGATTGATTTCTGGATTGTTCAGTGAATGAAGTCGCCAGGTGAATGCTTTCAGCCTTGCGGTGTCTGACCATTGTTCACCATCAACGATCAGATCTGAACTTTGTCATCCTTTACTGGGGAGGAAATTCCCCAGTATGGTCGCTACTATGTTAGCGCTCGAATCTACCTTAGGCTGAAATAAGGTAAAACTCAAGGCAACATCAAACCAAGCTTAGCCTCATAGCTAGCCATACGAGGACAGGAGAGGGCTCTCTCTGGGTCTATCTCGGCAAAAGGTTTTCAAAGGGGCTGAGATGACCTATAATAGATACTGATTTTAGGCTAGTAAATAGATATGGAAGAGATGATTTAATAAATGACTGAGTTTCTGGGCTGTATGGGACCAAGGACAACATGAGCAGAGAGATTTAATCAAAAGCACAGTGTATTTCATAAGGTGAGATAGGCATGAGGTTTTAGCAATCAAATTTAATTTAAATGAGGCAAAAAGATTCTTTAAGAAGACTGAAAAGGGCATTAACCAATGAATCCTTTTCAGATAGAAGAAGACACACAAAGGCAGAGCAAGAAATGAATTCTACCTTTCTCACTGTAAAAGCATTCAGCTGAAAACGATTATGAATGAACTGTGAACATAACAAAAACATATGAAACATAAAGAAGTTACACATGCTAAAATTCACGCCACAAGAATCTTACAAATCAGAGCTGCACCATTCAAATTATTTCTCTGTCAAAAAATGTACAGTGAATTTTTCCTTCACACCTCTCCCACTGTTTCCCAGAACTCTCTCTACAAAAGATTTTCCATACAATAAATAAACTACACTATGAGAAAAAAAATCAACCAAAAATGAGGGATTATTTAATCATTTTAACAAATAAAAGATGAAGAGCCAGCCCAGTACGATTACCGAAAGAGCGTACGCAAAGTAGCAGAATCTGATAACCAAAAGGAGGCGACACCTGTAGCATAGATCTCGTAACTGAAGACAAACATAGGCAATCCCACCTATCTTCCTGTTGTTGGTTGATGTCTCCGTTTAAATTTGGCTTTTGACTTTTCACCTTCTCGTTTAAATGAAACCTATTTTAAAATAGAAAAACCCACCCATAAAAATAGCAACTGAAAGCCGATGCTGCCAACAGAATAGCTTGCGGAGACACGTAGCAACAGGGCATCAAAAATTCTTACAGCAATTGGGTCTCTTTTCTGGATTTTGAAACCGACATTCTACAAGCGGACAATGTTCTGGAAATATGGGCCTAGCATGCTCGGGTGCCATCAACCGGTGTCACAGAATCATCAGTGCTTTCACTAAAAATCCTGATACAGTCATCAGACGTTCCACTAGCAATAAGACCGCTCCTTGACCAGTGAACTGTGAATATTGTTCGATCATGATATCCAGAAATGGTGCAAAGATGTTTCCAGGGTGTACCATTTCCACTTCTCTCCGCTGGGTTTATGCTCGTGTCCCAAACCATCAACGTTAAGTCATCGCTGCAGGAGACCATTCTGTCTCCGGAAGAATCAAAAGATACCGACCACACTGTTGATGTATGACCACTGACAGAATTGCCCAAAGTTTGCATACATGCCCAGTCATCACTGTCCCCATCCTCTGCCCAAAAGTGAAAACAACATCAAATGGACCATCAACAGAATTTTCCTGCCAGCGCTGTGGTGCCATTTTCACATTCAAATTTCGTTTTAGCATTTGGAGAAGACCATTTCTTTTATATAATTCAGGATCTTTATGCTTTAGATCATCAAACATTCTTCTGTAAGGAGCGCCAAAGTCATATACGTTCGGCTCCCTTATTGATGGACCAGGCAATTTCACATGAGCTCCCGTCCCATAAGAACTCACATCAAAACCATGTTTCTTTAGCAGAGCATGTGCTTCCATGCATTCTTGAGCGATTGAAGGTAGTTTTTAGAATTTTTTGGGCTAACTGGGTGTGTGCGCCGCGCTCCAGCCCAACGCGCCGCGTAGGCTGGATGCGCCGTGCCAGTCCAATTTTGCACTGTGCACAAGTGCTCTACGCGCCGCGCTCAATGAGTGCGCCGTGTTTGCTCTCCATGCGCCGCGTCAGGATTTTGCACAGTCTTGGCTTGAAAATTTGCAAACTTTGCTTGCTTTCCACTAAACTTCAACTTCCCAAAAGCATTTTGTATACGTTGTACAGCTTCTTACACACTGAAAGCACTTCAACATCCATCGACATGAAATCAAGACGCTGGTCTTCCTCAATTTGCTGTACCAAAATTCCTTTTGCCTCAGAAAGTTCCTTTTCCTTAACCTTAGTCTATAAGTCTTCAAATGAGCAACATCATCAACATGCTTATTTAAAATATTTTTTAGTGAAATGAATGTCAATCACTACGCGCAACATATCTAGCACATTGATGACTTCATTCTTTTCCCCAACTGCCGCGAGTCCATCACCATCGACGAAGGTCAAGATTTGTGTACTTATTTGCTCAGATCCCTCTCAACACTCTTGGTGCCTTCCAGAAAAGCACATGATAAAATGCTACACTCAGATCTTGATCTGTATACATAGTTGAGGAATTGGTTTTGCTTCTTACAAACCCACTATTGGAAGACTTTGACATTTGAATGCAAACTCTATTTTTCTTGATTTCACTTTGACTCTTTGTGTTGATGATGTCCTTTCTGTTTGTGCTTTTTCAGGGATAGGAGCTGCTAAAGCCGAAACAGGGCTGCCATTGAAGAGCTGTAGAATTTGAAACACTTTGAAAAATTACATATTTATTACAAAAACACATTTGATGATTTCTTCTTCAAAACAGGGTTTTGAAAAAGAATCAATCTTGCATTATTGACAATGACAATCTTGAAATAACTACTTACTCCTCATGGCTCCGCATTATTCGACACCCTAGACCTATGATTCTTTGCTCGACCAACCCAAGCAGTATAAACATGAGGGAAACAAGAAAAACCAAACCCTTGTCACCAATGGCATTCTCCCTAGCGAAATGCAATTGAGTGAATCGAGCGAGACACCTAAAAAATGAAATGCAAATAGAGAAATGATCTTTGACGGAGGGTTGTAAAGTCCGACTCTAACACTACAAATAAAAATTTCATCCCATGATGATATACTTCAGAGAGAATTATTCAAGAACAACCCTTGCACATGCACACCACTCGCATTATGACCTTCTTCTCCTCAGGAGCAGATTAACCTTACCAATACCATGAGCCAAAATGACAATAACCGCCAATGGTATTCTTGGACGGAATCAAATAGATGACATAACGCTCAATATTATGGGCTAATACCATGGCAATGCCCCCCTAGTATAATAATTTTAGAGCGCAAAAGGTATACATGACTTGGCTTCTTCATACGGCGTATACGCATCTTCTCTTCTTAAAAACTCGCATATTATATTTATCATTTCTTTGATCCTAACCGGATTTTCTCTCGTCACTTCGAACCGACTTGTAGATACATTATTTTTACATATTTAATACATATGTTTCTTATCAAAAGGCAACTCATCAAGTAGGTTTCACGAGGACAATCTCATCAAGTAGGTTGCCATCAAGGATAACATATTGCATCATATTTCCAACAACTTTAATTCAAACCAACAAAAATCCTAGTGGATTGATAGTTGGTGGTCCACACTCTTATTCTCAACATCAAGTTTTTGTTTCCCACCTTGAAAATTATGGGATGTAAAAGGAGGGAAATCTTGATGCATCCATCAACGATTTTTTTTCCACAAATGACATAGATTTCAATGTTTTTAGGTCTCCTTATTGGAAGGAAATGGTGAGGGATCTAGTTAACACTACTCATAAAGGTGATAAGCCTCATAGTTACACCGAAAAGGTGAGGAAAATCGTGTTATCCGAAGAGAGGGCTTTGGTTGAAGTTATAATTCATGACATTAAAGATAGTTGGAAGGAATCCGTGGTCTCCATTGTCTCATATGGTTGGAAAAATTTCAAACATCATCCCCTTATCGATATTTTGGTTTCTAGCCCAAGAAAGGAGTTATGTTCTTAAAATCCCATGATACCACAAGAAAGACAAAATATGGTCCATAAATAATGAGTCTCTTTAAAGAGGCAATAGAGGAGGTTGGAAGAGAAAAAATATGGTCCAAATTATTACGTATAGTGCCTCAAACAACAATGTCCTTGTTTGGGAATTTATTGAGGGTGAATACCCAAAAAAAATTGGACTCCTTTTTCATGCAATCGCATTAACTGCTCCTGATTGTTAGGGTAACTTGCCCCGTAAATTCCTACAAAGATATAAATAACATTACATGGGTTGTGAAACTATAACCGAAGCAAAGATGCTACATAATTCTATTTTTAATCATGCAACATCGATAGAAATTTATAGGAAATATGCAAATATTCACTTTATTCGATGTGTCAAGACTATATTTGCATATTAATTCATTATGCTTCAAATCTGCCTTATTAAAATGTGTCAATCTTTGAGAGAGATGATGGTATCAATGGATTGCCATGGTGTAAGTTTTTCCCTATACTGGGGATGGCCCGTGTTGAATACATTATTATTGGCCTTTCTTTAGAGGATTTATGAAGGAGAGTTGAGGATATTGTCACCATAATTACACCTATTATTTCCACGTCACATATTTGATAGTGATCAACCATGCTTAGGGGATGTGTTTGAGAGTATGGATCAAATGAGAGAGAAGCTTCATGACTTAATGGAATATGCATTCTACGAATGACAAAGACACAAAAAATGAAGTGTGGAAACATAGTCCGAAAAGGTGGAAAATGCTTAATAGCCCTCCTCATTCACTTCTTTCCTACTAATCCTAAATGGTTTTACAAGAAACCATACTCGTATGTATAGGTGATGAAAAATTGGAACACTTCTTATAAGTAGATGTTATGATCTTCATGATCACACTTCCTTACGACTTCAGCCGGGAAAGTACTTGAGATCGAAGACCACTTTGAAAATGAAGAATGTGCATGCAACAGAGAAAATATTGGACCGATAGATCTCTACATGAAGCATGGTACAAGGACCTTTCGCTTCATCAATTGGCTATCCATTTTCTTTCACAAGTATGCCCAATATAAAATACCTTTAATGTATTGATTTATCATTTAAGTAATTAAGTATAATGTTCGTTATGGATTATTTTTCCTTTTAAGATTTCATTTGTCTATTGCTAACATAATGTTAATTTTCTTTCATAGGTGATTAGCTCATCCGCATGTGAAATAAAGTGGATTGAATATGATTTTATACATTCAACAAAGAGGAATCGCCTAGGCACAAAAACAACACAAGATTTAGTTTTTGTACACTAAAATCTACGCTTATCTTGAAAACAACTAGAGTACAAAATTAGACCCATCGAATGCGGGATTATGGTGGTTCCCAAGATGATGGAGATGATGAGTTTCCACTTTAGGTGCTACAATAAAAATGTTCAAGACATGCTTCGATAATACCAAGAAAAGTCTCAACGAAAATAATTGCGAATTCACTCAAGCTCAACAACCATTCTACAAAAATGCAGCTTGAAAATCTATATTATTAGGTTTACTTGAATTTTTCATATGAATTATTAGAAGTGGTTTTAGAGATACATATATATTCAAAATTATACATACATTTAATTATTTATATTTAAAATCTCTTATTCTTTTTGTGATTCATGATTGAGAAATATTTTGGACCTACAAAATTATCACTTCTTTTTTTAAATTGAATCACTATTTATGAATGTTTCTTTACAATTTCACAAGAGAAAACATTGGATGTTTATAATTAATTCTTTGTTTTGTATTATTAACCTTTACTCTTGTTTTTCTCTTCTCCTCATTCCTTATACGTGAAACCTCCAAACTCGTTTTCGTTTCATTTCATGTATCTCATTTATGGTAACATAGGTCCCAATGAGACGATGCCTATCGACATAATTTTTTATATCAAAGAAACAAGTTTTCATACTACTTAAGTAAGTATTTTTTTTTAGTTTTTTTGTTGTTTCTATGAAAATAGGATTGTTTTATGTGTCATTCAAACCAAAGTTGAGCACTAATTCCCTAGATGAGACTCATCGCATAACCATAAAGTATTAGAGCAGTCATAAATGTATTGAATTTGTAAAGAATATTCTATGGGATTACAGAAACCAAGATCTAAAATTGACATTCATAGCACCACATTCATTGGGATTAATTAAGTGGGGAGGTGAATGAATGATTTAGGCGGTGGAGAGAAAGAGGCTCGCCCAAAGGAGAAAAAGGGTTTGGCACTTCACATATTATTAATCACGCGTTGATTTGTGGCTAGACCTACGCAGCGAAGGCACTCACAATTTGGGTTTATGCTTTGGTCTTTAGAAATTGGGAATTGGACAAAATGAGTTGAGTAGTTAGTGAGGAAGAGAACGAATAATAATCACTACTCATTTCGGCTAGTAATAATCAATCTAGTGGGGCGATTTTGATCAACTTTCTTTCTTAAGCACACCTTCAAATATCGTACAATATATAGAAAAATGTGGTGGTAATGGGACACGTAAATGTATTGGTGCATGGGTATATTTATCGATTGGAGTGAGGGGATCGATCCATTTTCTATAAATATGTTGCGCACATAACAATCCTTCAAATGTTGGAGATTGATTTTTGTCACAAGTCAACTAAAGGTGCAAAAATATGGTAATGAAATTGTAATGCAATTTATGGAGAATTTCGCAATTTTGTTAGTATAGTTACATGGAAGTTTAATTTATTGCATGGAGGTTTTTTTGCATGCAAGTTTAATTTATTGAGACATTCTTGTCCAATAATGGTTGGTGGAGTTTACCCTCAATAGAAAGTAATCATTTAGAAAAAGGGGCTACCGAGAAAGTCATGAGACAAAGAAAATATGCAATGTTGATTTCTTAGAATTGCATGCTTTCAAAATTATTGAAGATTCATCCTCTACGTAGTTCCAAATATCAATGAGGATTGAATCTTTGTGATGTAAGATGTGGACCCAAATTTTAGGGAAATTTTATAGAAGGAAGATAATTTAAAACAAATAAAATTGTTATTTGGAATACATCATTGAAGATATTTCCTTCAACGATACAATTTTGATTTCTTAGGGATTGCATGCTTTTAAAATTATTGAAGATTCATCCTATACGTAGTTCAAATATCAATGAGGATTGAATCTTGTGATGTAAGATGTGGACCAAAATTTGTGAAATTTCTAGAAGGAAGATAATTCTCCAAAAAAATTAAAATTGTTATCCGGAATACATTGTTGAAGATATTTGGCTCGTAGTTGAAATGGGCCATAAGGGTGGAAGTTGCAACAATGAATATTTATTTTTCAGAGCAATTGTTTCAAATGCAGAGACCAAAAATTGGAACTATAGAAGGGACAACATCGTTGCAAGATGATTTGATTATTTATGCGCGAGAATGCAAGTTCAAGAAATTATGCTAAGCTTTTTTAATTAGTTCAAGGTGAATTATGTGTGAGAAGTCGAAGTTGAAAAAAAAAACAAGCTAAAGATTTCATTGAGTTGATAAAGTTTATGTTATTCCTCTGCAAGTTGATGCAACGAGTCTCGTAAGTCCAACGATATGTTTGAGGGTCTTTAATGTTACGTAGTTAAAAGAGAAATTTTAAATTATCTTACATTAGATCTTTTAAAAAAGGAAAATGAGGGTGAGGTTTTCCAGTTGAGGGAATGCCAAATCAAGGAGGAGAAATTTGATACTATGTAATGTAATATTAATAAATGGATATCATTTTCTTGGTGTTGTTATATCTTAGATTTATTCAAAATTTGAATAAGAAGATCTTAAGTACACCCTTAATAAATTTATAATGATGCATGATTTTTAAGTGTTTAGTTTGACATTGAACACAACATATAAGGAAAAAAACTATTAGTGCTCATAATTCATACACATTGTAAACAAACAATTACAAAGAACACTAAAGCATTTAAAATCACAAATAATATCAAAATGCACAAGTTGGGATGAGCCTAAAAGAATAAACAATCATCAAATTTAAGAAAGCACTCAAAGTATGTTGAATTTAAGTGATCACCGTATAAATTGATAAATGTAAAGGAGTCATGCAAATTCTAAAGTTCTCATGTATGTGAGTAATGAAATGTTTAAATTTGAAGTGGGTCAAGTCAAGTCAAATTATTTTAATGTAAAGAAGGTAAATCTTGTAAGAATTTGATCCAAATTTAAGTCAAGAATACATTGAAGTTAGAGTCATCGATTATATTGGGTGCATGATCAATAGTTCCCAACACCCCAAAAGTCTATTAATTGTATGATAATTGTAATGAGAGTCAATACAACTTGAGAATATCGATGGTAGAAATAATCTTGCAAAAATTTGAAGCAAGAAAGTAGCCATTGGAGAAGGTGCTTATTTAAGGAATGACCTTATGATTTACGATCGTATAGTTCGACAAAGTATTTTTCTTGTAGGTAGTAGCAGCCGAAAGAGAAAAAGAGATTGCGGCAACCCTTGCATAAGAGAGAGAAGGATAACTTCCATTTGAGGCTAGGTAGAAGTAGTTGAGACAATTCCAGAAGTTGAGATGTGTGTAGAGTTGTTTGAAGAAAAAGAAGGTGAAAATCTCAAGAGTGGATAGAGTATAGGAGCCTAAAGGAATCAGATGAAGCACGAGAGGTTCTAAATATGAAATAACTAGTTGTACCAAAAGGCCGTGGTTTAGGTGAGGTGCTTATAACAAAGGTGAAATAGACTTTCTATTGCGCAGGCTTAGGGAAGAAGAAAAAGTTTACAAAGGGAAAAAGTGAAGATTACTACTAATAGTCATGACAAGGGTTCATGAAATCCACAATACGATGGAAGAATATTTCAAGGTAAATAGCATGAAGATGAAGAGGATGAGTTAAGAGGGAATTTACCAAGAAATGGTTGAGATGAAAGTACAACTAGTGTACTAATGGAGTCATGCACAGAAAGTGTAAAGGACTAGAGACGTGGATGGAAATGAAAAAATATGTTAAATATCCTATTAATAAATTGTTTACAAGAATTATAAGGAAGAATATGAGGAACATGACGAGAGTCTAAATTTTTGAATGAAGAAGAAAATAAAATTTGGGATGAGTTCATGAAGAACTTGGAAAAATCGTATCAACATGAAAATTTTATGACAACAACAATAAGGGAGGCTAGAGAGCCTTATGTTTTAACAATTGATAGTATACAAGTGTTGCAAATATCAAGGGAAGGACAACTAGTGATATAGAAAAACATAATCAAAATTATATTATAATAAATTGAGAGATGGAATTACCTCATGGAGGCAATCAAGATGAAAGTCATAAACAATGGATGGATACAACTACAAAAGAAAAGTTATGATAACTTATTGTTGCAATGAAAAGGGAAAGGTTTCTTTTAAGAAGATAGCTAGGAAAGAGGATTAGAGATATGGAGAGAAACAATCATATACAATGCTAATGGAATTTGATGAGGGAGTAAATTGCTAGAAATATTGATGAGGGAACCCGAGAATGAAATTTTATTTCATTAAACCCAATATGAAGAAATTAGCAACTTCATCAGCAAACTATATAATATGGAAGAAATGCTAAAAAGGAAACCATTGCACATGAAGGGACAATAAACTACATGCTTGTAAACAACAATTAAGAGAAGGAAGCATTCATTTTTATGAATGATTTCACTGAATTTAATATTATTGTAGATGTAGGTAAAAGTGAGTAGAATTTAAAGGTTGAAAATCTATATTTCATAAAGAAACCATGGATAAGGCAACACATATCCTTAAACATTTTTGGAACGATGTTTGAGACGAAGAATGGAAGATAACAATGGAAGGGCAATGACCATAAAATTCTCAAGTTTGAACCAAAGTTACAATGGAGTAGTGTTAGTAACATGGATCAACAAAAGAGTATATTGGACATAGAGATTGAGGAGTTATGAATTTTGATGAAGAAATCACCTAAGAAGAGGAATACTGAAACAAATAATAAAGTTAGAACATAAATCACTTGATTGTAAGAGAGTACACCAACAATGGCTAGTGGATCATTACAAAATAAAGCAATTTCCAAAAACCTGGAAGATTGAGACAACAACAAAACATCGATAAATGATGAGGATGTTCTACATAAAAATACAGATAATGAATAATATCATGAAAATGAGGCAAGTGGAAAAACCATAATAAAGTACGAGATCTAGGAGGAGAAAAAATTGTAGTATATCCACCGCAATTGAAAATGTCGTAGAACAAAGGTGAAAGGTACAACTAGTAGAAGTAGACTCATGAACAAGAGTCCATGATTTTTTTTACCTTGGGGAGATCGATGTGTGACCGTTACACACGAAAACAAGACCTAGGAGGTCTTTCCATTTTTACCAAAGGGAGTGGGTTCTCTTAAGTTAATTTGAGTCAAATTTATGTAATTAAAAGATAGGAATTAGTTTTATTTATGAAATAGAATTGATTATAGAAATTTAATTGAGAAATGTGGAGAGAATTTCCTCATTGTTATGTACAAATTGTTTAAGGAAACTTGTTTATAATTTGGAGAAAATATGGAGATATCCTCCACATAATTGAATCATAGCAAAATCAAGGATCGTTAAAGATATTAGGAGGGCTTTTAAGATAAAAAGATATTTTTTAGAAGTTACTTAAGATCTAAAACCAATTTTGGCTTAGATCATTTGTATAAACATATGTAAGCCGATAAGACATGTTAGAGTGTGTGAGAGAGGAGTGTTTCGGACAAAAAATGCCCAATGTGAATCTAACCCATTTGTACATAAATTTTATGTTAATGAATATTTTTTATTTTGTGTATGCTCCATTTTTTGTGTTAATGGAAGTTGTATGAATTGTTTATGCGATTGTTCCTTTTGTAGGAGATTTTTAAATTCGATATGTATATATTTTATGGAAAATTAAAAATGTGGGTTGAATCACACTACCTTATTGGGAATGCCATTTCTAATTGGGATTATTTATAAACTAAAATTTTCTATTTTAGAGGTCTAAAAAATACATAATTAGGCCGATAGGCCTTCTCTTATGAAAGAGATCACTTTTTCGATCGTCAACACTTGTTATGTGAACAGAAACCCGTTCCCTCGTTTAAAGAAAATGACACATGTCTTTTGTCTCTTTGACATCTCAGTTCGCACCATTTTTATGTTTCGGTTTACTCCATACTAGCCGTCAAGGCATCGGGAGGATTTATGTAGCGCCAAATTGCGTATCCGAAGTAGGGATTGAGTCCTAATCGCATGTCCACTTGTCATTCTCTCCTCCATTGTGTCTCATTCTGGCAATTAAGGCATTGGGTGAGCTTCATGAACGGATTTTTGCTAAAAACCCTTACCTATCACGCCTAAACTCATTTTATTGCTTTCTTTGGCTCGTCCGACTCCTCGTAATTTCTCTTCCGAGGTAAGATACTTACACATCTTAATGAAGTTGACATGAAATGGGTTTGCTAGAGCACCACCTAGCGCGTTGAGGCGCCTTTCGAGTTTTCTCTACTCGTGAAATCGTGGGAGGCTCAACCCTCCACCGCTCGCAATCTTTATGCTACCATGGCTCTTTTGCGAGGCTGGCTCATCCGTCACCGGTTTATACACGTATTTACTTTCGGCATCCCCGTCATCTTGACATTATCGAATGTGTCTTGAGCAACCTCTCGCGTTTACTCCGCCTAACATAGGTAATCAGACTTCACAAATAAATTGTTGTGTCAACTCTTTTCGATGTTCTTCTCGATTTTTGCACCATGTCTGCCTTATTTTATTTTCCTTGGGTTTTTTGTCATAGTTTTCTTAACGCATACCCTTCTTTGTCTTTCACACCGTTCAGGTTGTATTTGATACTATTTTCTTGGGAAGAGTGTAGTGCTTCTATTAAAACCTTTTACAAGAACAAATGGAATTTTTCTCTCGAATGCATAGGTTATCCAACGAGCGGCCCCGTATCCATGTTTTTATAGGTAAAATCTTTTCTCGCCGTAGTACTATTTCCGCAAAGAAGTTTTGTCGTTTTAAGACTCGACATACCAATCATTTGTGTCGAATCTTCTACCGTCTTTTCCTGTACTTTCGGTCTTCAATGTCAATCCCCATCTTCATTTACAAAGCTTAATTTTCGTTAGTTTTCCAAAATACTATTATGCCCCTAACTTGTTATATTTTTGAATTGTGTGTTTCGTAACTACACTTTCCTTGTTATCTTGGCGCACTTTCTCATCTCGTTCTGGAGCCTTAAAACCCTTTTTGCTTTTCCGCGCACAAAAATTCTCACACACTCGCGAGTTGATTTAAATATTTGTTTTGAAGAGCTCACAGCCCGGTTATAAAACATATGATTACATCAGCTTATTTCATGAAAGAAGCCTTACTAAGGGGTTTCGTTTATTTTACTTATGCATAATGTTAAGGACTCAAATTTTGAATCGCTTGATATTGAATGATTTTGGGGTTTTATAAGTGTCGTGAGGTTATCACACTCATACTTAAGATCTCTCATCCAGCCTTAGTAATCTTGCATTTGTTCTCGCTTAGAGCAACCAAGAACCGCTTCGTAATTTATTTTCATTTTAATGTAAACAAGTATTTTCCGGCACAAGGTTATATTATCGAACTATATGCTTTTTTTGTGCATATTTTCTTTTCCATATTCCCGGGTTTGTAGTTTGGTAACATAGTCTTGTTTGGTATTTCCCGCACAGAACTACAACTACGTAATTTTAACTTATATCTATTCTTTTTGGTCGAATGAGTCGATACGAGTTTAAATGCTCATTCCGTATCTAAATTGTTTTCATGCAACAATTCTACTTATATTTTTTCGGTAATAATTTATTCGTTGCTTCCATGTTTGATATATGCTTCCATTTTTTATATATCGTATCTCCGTACAGAGTTTGTTGATTCATTTTTAGTGATAATTCCATGTTCAATAGGCTACCGAATGGTTTTCATTCCAACCGTTATTCTCTTGTCAAATTTTTCCATAGTAGATCACCGAAGTCCGCACCATTTTTATGTTCTTGGTTTACTCCATACTAAGCTTGTCACCGCGCATCGGAGGATTTATGTAGTGCAAAATCGTTACTCCGGTTAGATCGAGTCTGTAATCCCATGTCCACCCGTCATTCTCCTCCGTTGCATCTCGTACTTGGAAATTAAAGTAAGCAGGAGACTCGAAGTGAATGGACTTTAGCCAAAAACCCTTACCTATCACGCCTAAACTCATTTCGCTTTCTTTCGCCCGTCCGACTCGCAATTTCTCTTCCGAGGTAAAAGAATTACACATCTTAATGAGGTTTCCATTAATGTAAAAATGGGTTTGCTAGAGCACCACCGCCGTAAAGGTTGAGGCGCTTTTTTAAGTTTTCTCTACTCTATGAAATTGTGGGAGGCTCAAATTCTCCATTTCTCTCGTAATCATTATGCCACCATGACTCTTTTGCGAGGGCCGGCCTATCCGTCACCTGGGCTTATACACCTGAATTTACGAGCATTCCCCCACATCTTGACGTCATCCAGTGCCTTGAGCAACCTCTACGTTTACTCCATCGTACTTCACAAATAGATTTTTGTGTCAACTCTTTCGATGTTCTTCCGATTTTTGCACCGTGTCTACCTTATTGCATTTTCTCAAGGCTTTTTTGTCACGATTTTCTTAACGCATACCCCTTCTCTATCTTTCAATCGTTCTTGTTGTATTTGATATTGTTTTCTTGGGAAGAGTTTAGTGGCTTCTCTATTAAACCCTTTACAATGAACAAATGGAAGTTTTCCTTCGTAATGCATAGGTTATCCAACGAGCATCCTTGTATCCATGTTTTTATAGGTAAATTATTTCTCGCCTTCATAGTACTATTTCCGAGAGAAGTTTTGTTGTTTTAAGACTCGACATACCAATAATTTGTGTCTAATCTCGCTCTACCGTCTTTCCTACCTCTGGGTCTTCAATGTCAATCCCCATCTTCATTTACAGGTTTAATTTTTAGTTTTTCCAAATACTATTATGCCCATAACTTGTTATTTTTTTGAATTGTGTGTTTCGTAACTACGCTCCTTGTTATCTTCGCGCACTTCCTCATCTCATTCTTGAGCCCGCAAGAACTTTTTGCTTTTCCACGCACAAAAGTACCACGCACTCGCGAGTTGATTTAAATATTTGTTTTGAAGCTCACAGGCCTGGTTATAAAACATATGATTATATCGCTATTTCAGAAAGAAACCTTACGGGCTTGGTTATTTTACCTATGCATAATGTTAAGGACTCACTGAATCTTGCTTGATATTGAATGATTACTAGGTTTTATAAGTGCCGTGAAGTTATCGCACTCATACTTAAGATCTTCATCCAAACTAGTAATCTTGTGTTTGTTCGCTTAGAGCACCAAGAACTCGCTCGTAATTCTATTTTCTATTTTAATGTAAACAATTATTTTCTCCTTAAAGACGAGGTTATATTGTCAAACTACATGCATTTTTTTGTGCATGTTGCTTATTTCCATATTCCCGCTTAGAAGTTCGCAACATAAGATTGTTTGGTATTTCCATAGAACTACAACTATGTAGTTTTAACTTATATCTCGTTCTTTTGGTTGAAGGAGCTTCTATACTAAGTTTAAATTCTCATTCTATATCAAAATTATTTGCATGCAACAATTCTACTTATCTTCTTCTGGGTAGAATAAGTTATTTCGTTGCTTCCATGTTTGATATGTGATTCCATTTTTATATACTTCATTTTGTACGTAGTTTTTTACATTAATTTATAGTGATAATGCCATGTCTAATAGGCTACCGAATGGTTTTCATTCCAACTCGTTATTCCCCTTGTCAAATTTTTCCATAGTATATCACCGAACCATCTTTAATTATTGGGTTACCTTTTGTAATTCTTCTTAATGACATGAGCAACCCGCTTTTCCAATAGTTCCCTTACCAATATTTTCTAGTATTTATATCATAATTACATAATTTAATTTTTTTCTATGATTGATCATAATTAGAGAATTGAACTTTTTTTTTTTTAAACCATTTTAAAAAGAAAATACGTAAGGTTTAAAGAACTTCCTAGACTTAGGCTCTTGAGTTACTTGTGTCACTTTACAATGTTGATGGTCACCTCCCAACTCGAGAGAGATGATTAAGTCCACAACTACCCCGTACTCGCAGTAGGATTTAGTTCGCGTTGTTTTAGGTTTTCTCGGAATAGACCTTTTTCTTTCCACCTTCAAGTGTCGTAGTTTCCACTAGTACCAACCAGCTCTAGATTGAATCTCACTTGAATCTAACCTTCAAGACTCTTAGCTTTTTTCTCTCCAATCACACAACCTCTTTTCCTCACTTAGATTTTCCATTTTTCCCGAGAGGGACCTCAAAGGAAAAGTTAATTGGTTTAACTTGTTTTAACTACTTTTGCCCAACTCAAGCCCGAATATTGGAATACTTTATCATCAAATTTTTATGGAGAAACATTCAATAATTAATTATTTATTATAAACAAGAAATAATTCAGGTTCATTACTAGATTAACTTCACTTTTTTATCTCATTTAAAATATATGGTTAATCCAAAGAAACAAATAATTTAATACTATAAAAATTAATTAAACAAATTAATTTAGATATATACCTTAAACAAATTCTTCATGGCACTTACATTTTTTTCAAATTAATGAATCACAAGCTTAAAGTGTGTAACAATTTAATTCATTTATTTGAATATCTCTCTATAAGAATCTGCATTTCAAATCAAGGGATGGGGAACACCATCAAACAATGACAACAATGATTCTTACAATAACAGGTTGATCACAACATCTTTTTTTTTTTTTCTATATGATCCTCTTTTTCAATTTTTTTTTATCAAATATGATGGTTTACATAAATTTTGGAAATTTGGTAATTTATCACTTGTAATTTTTCCATTTTGATACATTTTGTTGTTATGTTTTGGAATCTTAGTCATTTTTATTTTATAATCTTTCCATTTTGATACTTTTTGTGTATTTCATAATTAGAAAATTTTGGCTTCAAATTTTTTTTAAAATAATAACTTGAAAGAGCCAGTGGCTTACTTTACAACTTTTTTTCTCTCTTACAATGTCGAAACACGTATATTTATTTTTTAGCAGTTTATAAGATATACTTTAAAATGCAATTGCTTTAGAATTTTTTGTTTTATGTAATTCATAATAAGAAATTTAACAAATGCGTTCTAATTGTACTATCATGCCTCATTACAAAATTACAACTAAGGTCCAAACTTTAAAAAAATATCTTAACCATTATCAAGTCCCAAAAGATCATATATATTACTTATCAAGGCTTGAATACCTGTGTCTGCGTTCAACAACTCTCTAACTTCTTCTATAGCCAAGAACACGCCGGAACGTTTGCATTATGTTCCCGTTATTTTCTCCACTAACTCGGCAAGTTCATGCTCAACAACTCTCTAGTTTTTCACTCGAGAACACGTTTGCCTCTTTCATGTAACGTTTGCCTAGGGGTTTTCCGCACTTTCTCCACGAAAGCGCCGTCCTCTTCTTTTACCGCACAGAAATATTCAGCGCCAACACCATTACGATTTCCCTCCTCTTCTCGCATGGTCGTCGAACTCCATCACTCCGTGCACAAAAGTGGGGGCACCAGGTTTCCAATATCAACCTGAGCCATGTGAGTCATTTTATGGTTATTGAAATATATTCTTCTTTGCTTAGTTTTTTATGCCCCGTCAAGGGAAGATATCTCGTTTTCCTTTTCACTAACTCGATATATTCATTTACCGATAATCCCGTGACATTGGAACAAACATTTCACGTTACGCTTCGTCTCAACTCGCCGACTCCTATCACAGAATAAGAAGGCAAGTGGCTTTCCTACGTTCATTTTTGGTTCGTAATTTGTTTATTCTAGTTAGAAAGGCAAAATTTCTATATTATATTAGGGTCTTAATTTAATACAAATTAAACCGTATCTATCTACAACTAGGTTTTTTTCGTTGATCTTCAATTATATTCAATCTCGGTGCTTGTGCCTTATGCGCATGCATTCGTTAAGTAAAATTTTTCAATATTACCGGATGATGGAAAAGGAAAAATCCTATTTTGTTTAATCTCGCTCCGTATAGTACTCATATTAGGATGATTTTTTCCTCAAACATGGCTCATACCCAAATCCATGCATATCGGCACCAACGTTTTCACCATGGGATAGGAGGTTTCCACCCAAAATCGGTCTACTACCACTTAGGGATCCTTGATTACTTTTTCACATCGAGGGAAGCCCGGTAGCACTATGATTTTTTGGTTTTTTATTGGATATTGGTCTTTGTCCTAGATTTTGTCGGGCAAATCATTTGAAAATGACAAATGGGAGAAAAACTAATTCTAGGGTAAGTGTATAAGCTATTTATCTTGAGAATTTGTGCAATTAATGTGCCCAGATTCGGTGGCGTTTTAATCAATGGCATCATAGGTTTGTTTTGGTTGTCTCGTCCGACATTGATATGGATTCGTACGATGAGTATACTATGGAATATTAATTTCAACCGCCCATTTTGGCTTCAATAGTAGAAATTGGTATTCGCTTCTCAGATTATGGTCCTCGCTACTTGGCGAAGTCAATAATTTTTTTCATATCCTACTTTAGGTGGTAGGTTTAGGTCTTTGTAATCGATAGTCTCATAGCTTGCACGTACCGTATGCTCACTATCGATGATTTCTGATGATGGGCAACAAGGATCACATTTCGTGAATATGTTGTCAATGGTCATTAGTAACCTAGATGATATGATCTTACCGTTTGTTGGACATGTGTGAAAAATAAAGAAACTACGTTTCCCTTCTCTCAGCTTCCTAGGTCAAAGTGAGGAGCATGCATATAGCTGTATGAAACAAACTTGCATCTCTTTTCCTTAGCGATCATACCTATTTTAACTTGTTTGTGACCCGGTAAGATCTATTTTTCTTTTGTTTTAATTGAATTTTTAAATATTTGTGATTAAAGAAAATGCATAGGTATCCTATCCTCGTGTTTATGATCCCGTCCCATAATGTCTCACTCTCTTCAATGGAAATAAGCACAAAGAGTGGATATGGGAGATTAAGGGGCAAAAAATTGCATTGTTGATCACCAAAGTTACTTTGGGGCAATAAATTCAAATAAGGTCCAAATTCAATCATTATTGCGTAGCGCTTAAAGAAGGTGGCATTGTTGGCTAACACGAATGTCTCATACATGGCTTAACCAACTTTTATGCCGGGCACAAATATTGATCAAATAAAGAATTACGAACACAATTGGCTTTTGGCTTATCGTTGTTTTCTTTTAATTTTATATTTATGTTTTTCTCGTTCATGAGAGGGATAAAGGGTCAGAGATGCTAACACTTCGTACCGACGCGATCGAGTTTCTTTCGCATTCAAAAGGCAAACACCGCCGAGTGTGATCATAGCTTACTCCGGACGGTGAATGTATAATGTACACAGATATGTGCCACTATGAAAAGTAGGTAATCCATTTTTTAAAGAAATCAATGAAAGCACAATTCATATATTTCTTTAGATTGTGTAAGACAAGCTTTTAGTCTAGATTCATGGGTGGTCCACTCTCATTTAATAAATGACGTGAATTAAATATTCAACATAATTTTTAAGAAATCAAGCAAAGCTCTATATCATACATTTCACCATATTGTACAAGTGAGTATTTTATTCGACTTCTTAGGTGGCCCACTTTAACACACATCATGATTCATGAATGATGGGAATCAATTTTACAATTACCGTAAAGTACCGAAATTTTAATTTTATTATTTTTGAATTATGTTTCATGTTTCATGAAACATGTTTATTCCAAAATGGTATTTGAATGGGCAATCGTGTATAAAATTTGTTCAAGCTTGATGGCCGTGATTTTTACCTTATTAGTTTTCTTTTAAAATGAATCTTGTTTGCTATTTCTGAATTTTTAATTCTTCGTTGAGAGTTTTTTTTCGAAAAATGGTCTTATGGCATAACTCGTCAATCGATTGTTATGATTGCAAATAAGTGGATGAGAGGCAAGAGAAAATGATATGCGGGTTTTAGGCATTTTGTTTGAAGTTTTAATGTATTGTTAGCCGTCTTTATTGAATAATAAACATGCCTGAGGCACAAGCAGTAGTTTTTCTCTCGTTGCAAATTTTTTTCTTGGAATTCAAATGTGTTGTTTTTTTGTTGCCGGAAATGGCATACTTGTACTATTTTTTAAAAATAAGGCAAAATGTGCAATTAATTTTGTTGAATGTAGCATATTGTGGTCCATCCGCAACAAAGCTAGCGTGAAAATGAAATTGCAATGGTGAAATAGTCTCGAAATTATTTATTTCGATTTTCAAATAGGGATATGCTTCACCAAAAAATTTATTGTTTGGATAGCCCCGCAACTAAGAGATTCAACTAAGTTTTAATGTTTGGCATTCAACTTCAAAATTCGAGATTTTCTAATATATTTTTTCCTTCATGTGAAAACTACAATTACTTCAAATTAATAATTCACAAACAATACTCTTATCGGCCTCTCTTTCGCACCTTCGGCAACAACTAGTTTTATTCTTTCTCAATAAAACCTCCTCTTAAAATCGAGTCCATATCCATAAGTCTAAATCGTTCTTATCTATTAAAAAATACAACTAAGGTATATTTTATATATATATATATATATATATATATATATAGAAATTTGAATATGTTCCACAAAAATATACAATATATCATTATTTAAATTTAAATTTAATGTTAATTAATTATACAATATAGAATAATTTCATTCAAAATTTAATGATAAATGATTAAAGGTTTTTCGTGAAGGTAAAATGCCATTTTAGAGTACATGAACCGCTTAAGTTTCGAAGAATTTGTTTACAATATTTAGCATAAGAGGAAACGTATTTCCAAGGTCAAAAAGTTTATATGGTTTTAAAAATAGTTGTAAAATGATAAGCTTTTTATTAAAAAATAATTTATGTTTTTTTTTTATATTAATGTTTAATATGAATGTCTATAAGTTCAATTACATCAATATTTTGATTGGCTAGTTTTTTACTATTAATTGTCTCATTCAAATTCAAAAGTTTCTTCTTAGGATTTACTTGTGCATGTTTTAATTAATGTGTAGTGCATGATTTGTTGATCACCATTGGTTGTACCATAATGAATATATACATTGGATATATATTACTTATTCATGTTAGATATTGTTCTGATGATTACGTTATATTTTTCTTGAAATATTACTGACCCACAATTCATGATATATACATGTAATGTGGGTTGCTTTCTTGCAGGATGATTCACCTTAGCATTTTAGAGGGTAGATGACATGGAGACATTTGGCTACTTGTATAGAAACTTTTACTTAACCTTCAAAGGATTAGATTGAGGAGTGATCTATATGTGTGGTGGGCTTACAAGTACATATGGATTAGGAGTGGTATTAAGTTGTTCGTGAGGAACATTATAATTTAGAGCCTTTCTTGTTGGATGTGCAAGTTTTCAAGATTAAAATGTGTCATTTGGAGTTGGAGTGCTCCACGGCTTATTTAGTAATCACATACATATTTTGTTGTGGATTTAATCCATTTTTTCGATGGTTGACATTTCTAACTTTTCATAGAAATAAAGGGGAGGATAAAATGTTTTCATGTTCACTTATGTAACCACATATTCGTATTAGATATACATGTGAGAGTATAGGAAAACTTTGTCTTCATATACTTTTCATTATGTATTTTTTTTTCTATTTGTCTTGAGTGCTAGGATTCTTTGAATAATTTCAAAACAAGAAAGGGGTTAGGGTTCACCTTAAAAGATGCATAATTAATGTTATGAATAAAATATTGTGGAGTAAAGGAAGTATTTTTATGCCGACAATTGAAATGTTTTAGGCCATTAGATCCACAAATAGTTTTATATATATATATATATTTTTTATAATGCTAGGTTTTTTTTTTTATTAATTAATTTATTTATTAATAAGTTAGATTTATTTGTGTGTGTATAATAGAAATGTTGTAATGTCATGTTTAACAGGTTGACTATGTCAAATTACACAAAAAATAAAAATAAAAGTAAATTAAATAAAAAACAAAAATAATAATAAAATATAAAAACAACCCATGGTATTGAATTTATTGAGAAACAACTTCCCTAGCCGTCAATGTGTCCATGTCCGAGCCATTGGATCAAATGCTAAATGATTGAAATGTTTTAGGCCATTAGATCCACAAGAAAATAGTTTTATATTTTTCTTTTATAATGTTAGTTTTTTGTCCTTTTAATAGTTAGATTGATTTTAGGTGTATAAAAAAACCCATGATATTCATGAGGAATATAGTTTATTAAATTATTTCGTAGAGGAAATGATTTATCTTTGATCAATAATGATGAATGTTCATAATTCTCATTTCTTAAATAACATTAAATTTACCTTTAATTACTTAGTTGTAATAGTTTGCACCTACATAACAAGCTTTGTAACTACATATATATAATCTATCCGATTTTTTTTTCATAATGAATATCAAATTTCTTCTATTAAAAAAAATATCTCTATTGATTTCTCGCAAACTTGCTTTATCGCTCTTGAACTAATGAAAGCAATCATTGTTTCATATAGGAGCATTTAGTTCTCATAAGAAAATCGTGATATACTTTATATTATCACATTTTAGTTTTTTAATGATTCAATTAAGATTAACATTTGTATGTTATCATGAGGAGATTTTTAATTTTTCATGTCAATTACCTTTTATAACTCTAGGAGGTTTTTTAATATTACCTTTGTTTTTAATAAATGGAACTCAATTATATATTTAAAAATATGATTAATGCAAGAGAATTTTAGGATTTTAATTTTTTTTGGAAGTTGAAAATGTGAAAGTTTATTTACCTAAAGTTGGCTCTCATGTTCAATACCTCCCCATGGTGTTTGAAGATAATAGGTAATGGAAATTCGAATGACATATAAAACAAATAATTTATACATCAAAATATTAGTTCTTTCGCATTCAATTTTTTATTAATATAGTTGTTTTGATTAGTAGGGATTACAATAATTTTTTAATCAAATAATAGGAGAAAACATATTCACAATATAATTTATTTAAATAAATAGATGTGTAAAATAGTTTAATAAGAAACTAGATTTGTAATTATAAAATATAAAACTATAACTTAAAATTGTGAAATTACTTTGTATTTTTTGTTTCTTTCCGTATATAGAGAAAGAATAAACCAAGTTTGGAGTTATGAAAATAAACCATAACATAAAGAACAATATCTCTTCAAAAATGTCTCCATATTAAAATGGCATTCACTTTCTTGTATACCAAGACTATTGTTATTCATATAAAATGTAAAATTTATTAGAATATGTAGATGAACTTGGAGTAAAATCTATTTTTGTTAATAAAAATTTTCTTTATTTACATATATGCTGGGATAGATTGTACGTGAAATGTATTTAAAATATCTTATTTGAGATACATACTCATTTCATGCTTGTTTCAGAGATTATTAATCACCAAAGGATTTTCACCCCTAATTTCCTATTTCAATATCTATAACAATTTTTTTTTTTATATGTGAACATATTATGTTGGTTTATATATATGTTTTCACCCACAATTGCCTATTTCAATATCTATATTATGTGGGTTTATATATTGGTTTATATATAACAAATTTTTCTCTGTCAAGGGAATTTTATCATCAATATCTTTGAAACCTTCACGACTCCGCTTTCATGGAAGCAAAAAAATGCCTTTCATTCCTTCAAAATGACTCCTTTCCGCAAAACTTATTTCTTCCGTGCTAGTCTTTCCAAATTTATTTATCTTTCTTATTTGGTTTTCATTTTATGTTATCTTCTCTTAATTGGGTAAATTATAACACAAATTGTGCACGTTGATGATATAACCTAACATTTAACTAGATAAGTGATTTAACATACATATAAGATAAATAGGTGAAACTATTATGGTTATAATATGATGTAACATGACATTTCAACTTCTTTATATCTTTGGAAAGTGTGGGTAAAAATTTGTAACTTTTTTTGTATGTATATTTAAATGGTATTTACTTTATTGGATTCTTTATGAAATTGGGTTATAAGAAAAGTGAAATACTCATTGTAAAATCATTATTTATTTAAGCTTAAGGGATATTGAAATTTCGAATTTGGAATAAAATTTGTTTCTCAAAATCTTGCACATTCCAAATAACCGAAAGTTCTCATGGAAGTGCAATAGTCTAAATTTAAAAGGTATGCATTAATCTATTTCTATGGGTCACAAAGGATATTATTTGTCTTTTATTCATTGTTATTTCTCTAGACAAGTTATAACTTTATTTAGATAATAAAGGTTGTGTGGACATGCATTTGGTTAGGCTAGCCATCATTCTCTTCATATTTTTGCATTATATTTAGGATGAGATTACTATTTAATCAAATATTTTGTTTATGATAATTATATATTATAATTTTGAAAAAAATATAACTATATTTAAGAAGAAGTCCTTTCATATAAATAGCTTAGAATCAACATCTAACATATGCTAAATTGATACACTAGAATTAAAAGAATAAGTATAAGTTGACTTGTTTTTATGATCTTAAAAATATTTGTAAAGAAGCTAAGTTCTATATTTTTTTAAAGGAAATAAAAAATATTTCTACATGTTTGTGATTCCAATGTTTATATACAAATCGTGTGCTTTAATACTTCACATATCGTGATGATAGTCAAATTTAGAAGTAATAAATATTGGATGAAAGAAATTAATACTAGAAATTGTTCCAAAAGGTGCAAAGAAATGTTGATAGGAGTGCGAAATAGAAATAATTATACTTTGTTTTGAAATAAAATTGTTATATTAAATTTTGAAATAATAATTGTTATATTAAATTTAGATTGTTTACAGTATTGGTGTTTTTTTAAATTGCATTCATATGGATCATGAACCAGCTTAGTGCCCATATAAAATAAATATTATAAGAATAGTTCATAGTTAAAATTTATCTATTAAATTAGAGAAAAATATAGAGATCGTCAATGACACCACCAAGCCATCATACACACAAAAATCCATCTACAAGACACGTTGTTGCTTTGCTCTGCCTTCCAATATAATGTACATGTGGTCACCTCGCTGCTTGGTAGGCCTCCCAATAGTCCATGTGGGTTCCTCCAAACATTTCTTGAGTCATGTTACCTCCTACAAGCAACTTCACAACCTAGACACAACCAATGGTCAACACTTTGACCCAATGCACGACAATGAGTTCTCAGTCATGTCTACATTGATCATTCACTATGGAAATTGTCACTAGTTTAGGCCTCTAACCATAAGGTCTACCCTTCTTCTTTGACTTCCATAGGCTCTCTTATCAAAATAATCCAAATTATGGTCAAATAATTTGATAAAACTCACATCAAACTCGGGATCCAAGTCTCGTTGTCCCACGTTTCCCTCGATTGTCCCCTGCCAGGGAACCTTTTCGTACTCACAACAATCCTTCACTCCACTCAACAATTCGAAACAACCCTTCAAAATCTATATTCTAGGCAAGGAAGACTCCCCTTAAACTATGTTGTTGTTATGGTCACTTTACATCCCCTACCGCCTCCACACTCGCCCTATTTTACGATGGCTAGCTCCGTGGCCTACCAAAACAATGTGTTACCACTTTCAAACCCATCACAAAACAACGTTCCATTGCCTTGTTTTTTCCCTCAATAGACCCACGTTCACCCTTTTAACAAACTCGACTTGGATGTGGTATATAACAACCCTCTACACAAACCTACAAAAGGACTCCAACAACCCTAAAACTCCCACGTCAGTTCTTCCTTTGCCATGGTTAATTCAAAGATTCCTCTTCTCCAACGAGTTTGTTTTCTCATGCTATTTTCTTGTGGAGAAAGCCATTAATTATTTCAGAGAGATGAAAGAATGAATTTCATGTGTCATTTCATAGAAAAATATCTTAAGATATTTTGAACCTAAAGTAGGGATCGAAATTAATTCTATTGCATGTTAATGTATGGTAACTTCTCCGGAAAGACCTAGTTATCCTTCATTTCCAAATGCGCTGAAGCTACTTTCATTAGTATACTTTCGCATATTGTTAAAAACAATCAACACTCCCATCTACCTTCCATGTAGTCAGAGCATTGTCACTTTCTCGACTCCATATGCCCTTTTGGAACATTAGGCACAAGTCTTGCTCCCATCATCCACCTTTAAAATCAACTTAATAATCCAAATAAAATATGTTTTGAGGCCTCGTTGACCTCCAAAATCATTGAAGTCTTAGCTAATGCACCAAAATATTAAGGCGCACACATTGAGGCCTACTTTACATATATGCAACCGATAAAACTACAAAAATTTGGCATGCCATTGATAACCTATGTTTCTATGAGATAATGAACGTTGTTGCAACAATAGATGAATCCAGTGAACACTAGATAAATACTATAACAAGAAATATCTCAAATGTAAGATTTCATATTCAATCCATTTTGAAAATCTGCAGATTTTCTCACTAATGTAGATGCTAGCCATTGCATTTTTGTCTATGTCCAAATTTTTCCATGATCAAAAATCAAATATACGAAGACGAATATTAACCATTGCAACAAAAGAGAGAAGAACACATTACACCAATTGAAAAGGCCACCTAAAAGAGAAGCACACCGCAACAATTAAGTACCCAAAGATATTTTGCAGTAGAAACACTTGAGATCTAAGCCTCGAACACGACATATATCCCAAATCCTCTAGACAATTATAGAAAAAAACTACGTTGAATTCATTAAACAAACAATGTAGAAATAGAACTTAATCTATTTAAGAGTACATTTCCTTCTTATAACGAAAAATATGTTCAATACATCAATTTGAGTTTATGAACCAACAACGTAAGTTGTTTATTCACATTATCTAATTTTCAGCTTGAATTCTATTAAAAAATCAACATACAATGTGTTGTAATATGGAAAACAATATTTGCATTTGAAACTTCCTCAATGAAAACACGTTTCAAAAACAAGAAAAATATAAAACATGGAATAACTTGAACATGAGGCTTTTATTCATTCAAAGACTTTAATTGGAAATTTAACACACATAAATCAAGTAACATTGAAAACTAACACATCTCCCATCTCGTGATGAAATATCCAAGAACAGAAAGTATAGCAAGTCAACATATAATACCGATAAAACAAGAAGTTTTTATAGGGCAAGAATTTAACGTTAAAAAGAAATTCATTCCCCACAATCAAAGGCCACCATGGAGATGCAAGAAAAGGTGGAGGGTGGATTCCTTCTTAATGTTATATTCAACGAGGGTTCGACCATATTCTTACCGCTTTCCGGAAAAATGAGCCGCCGTTGATCAGAGGAACACCTTCTTTATCTTGAATCTTAGCCTTCACGATGTGAATCGTATCGTAGCCTCTCCAGCATGATGGTCTTTCCCCGTCAACTTCTTCACAAATATTTTCATACCACCACGGAGGTGAAGGACAAGATGCAAATATATATTGAATTTTGTGGTCACTTGTGAGTCCTCCCATCTTCAAGTTCCTTTCCCAAGAAAGATCAATCTCTACCGATCAAGAGGGTATCCTCCTTATCCTAAATCTTGGCCTTCACGTTATCAATATTGTTTGAGCTCTCAACTTCAAGCATGATTTTATCATATCACGTTTTTTGGACAAATATTTGAATCCCTCATCTAAGACGGATAACAAGGTGAAGTGCCGATTCCTTCTAGATGTTGTAATCAGCAAGAGTGTCTCCGTCCTCGCGCTCGTTTTCCTACAAAATAAATCATTGCAAGGTAGAATCCCTTCCTTGTCTTAATTTTAGCCTTGACATTGCCAATTGTGTCGATCTTTCAAATTCCAAAGTGATGGTATTTCCAAGAGGGTTTTGACAAAGATCCGCATTCCCCTCTTACACCCGAGAACAAGGTGAAGAGTCAATTCCTTCTAAATGTTGTAATCGCAAGAGTATGTCCATCCTTGAGATGTTTTCTAGTAAATATTAGCCCTCGTTGGTCGGTGAGGCTCCTTGTCTTGAATTTTAGCCTTGACGTTATCAATTGTGTCATAGCTTTCCACTTCAAGAGTGATGGTCTTGCCGTTGAGGGTTTTGAAAATATTTGTATTCCTCCTCCGAGATGGAGGATCGGGTGGAGAGTTGACTCCTTTTGAATGTTATAATCTACAACGTTTCACCCATCCTCAAGCTATTTTCCGGAAGAACAATAAGCTCCTCAGAAGAATTCCTTCCTTGTCCCGGATCTTTGCCTTCACATTGTCAATGGTATCTTCAAGCTCTCCACTTCAAGAGTTATGGTATTTTTGGTCAAGGTATTTATGAATATCCGCATTTTGAAATCTAAATTTTACAAACATAACACCTACCTAGTGAAATCGCACCATTATATACTCCACATAATGTAATATTCCTAAATTAGGATGCGACTAATTGGAATATTAAAATCTAATTTTGCTTCTTAGTTAGAAGAATAAGAGGGTAGGGAGACCCATACATCTCCTTAGTAGGAATAAAACGACTCTAGATGTGAATGGAGGGCATCAAAAGAGCCGTATTAAGCTCCCCTATGTGTGAACAAGGGATGAAGCATGTGGATTGGATCAATTTTGACCAAATCAACTAAGGGCCGGTATGGAAGTAGTGGACATTCAATGAGGGACAACGCAGCTTTGGAGGGAGATCCTTTGCATGGAAGTAGTACCTTTAATGAGTGGTGCCAAGGGCGAGGAAGGTCACCAAGAATATAAGGAAGAGGATGGAAGCCATTATGTTTATGTTTTGATATTTGGATTTATGGTTTCTTTAGGCTTTCTGTTTCTCTCTTCATTGTTTAGATAAGATTGCAGTTGTTTAGCACAGGGTGTTGCCAAGTGGCAATCCCACCTCTTTCCTCGAGTGACTCCCAAGGAAGAGTTTGCACTATAGTCCACATTCATGCATCAAGCCAAAGCTTTAGTTTTTTGGTACAACACATTTTATGTTGAGAGATGTGCCGAGTTGCAAAGGCGCAATGGAGAATACATTCTAGTGATTTTTGATCTATTTTTCGTTGAGGAAGGTTTCCTTCCATTGGGAGGCTAGTGAGGAAGGCCCTTGAACCTTATTGTAGCATTTGTCATTAGGACACTTAATCATTTTCCCCTACAATGTAGTTTCGTCTGGATCGCATTATTTTAGGGAGGAGTTGCAGGGGTGGTTTCCGTACACCATCCGGGGAGGAGGTTTTCTAGTGAAGGGATCAACCTTTCATTTAGAGGATCCATTGGAGGAGGATACATTCTTTTTCATATCATATCAACCACATATTTCCACCGTATTGTCATAGTTGAATCTTCTGTACCTAGGCTTCTGTTCATATCTTGTATATTGGTGTATTTCCGAAAACCCTCTTGGGTTTCGTTGGAGGTTGTATAGAGCCTAGATCTTCATTGGTTGTATATTTTGAGCCATATATCAGCCCTTTATATTTTTTGTACTCATTTTTTGTAGCAAAGGTTTCCTTAATGTCAAAGGTTGTGCTGTGTCTCCGACATTTTGATATAGTAGAAGCACCTCTTATTGAGGTATTTCTTGATTGGAGGCTTGTCGTATCTTGTTATATGTCTTTTGGCCCATTATTATGTACTATTTTTCTTCTATTATGATTAATGGGAAGGATCCATAGTGGTCTCATGTTTTCATGTGATGTTTTACATCGCTATTCCATCATTTTTCACTATATTCCTTCTTTTCCCATTTGGGAATATTATAGTGGTATCGAGCATAATCTTGGCTCAACCTATGAATACATTTCATATATGTTATTAGAAGAAGAAGAAGCCACAAAGGAGAAGACTCATAGAAGAGACAAAGGCAAGTCTCCATTTTTGGAGAAAATGGAGGGAAAGAAGCGCACTTCTTCTCCAATCTATGCATGAGCTTAATAGAGAAATCAAGGGAATAAGGAGGGAAAGACATAAATATCCCTCAAAATGATTTCCACATGAAAAAAGCTCTAGTTCTTCATATTATGGGTGTGAGAATTTAGCCACATAATAAGATCTACAATGCTCTACCATGCCTATATTCATAGCAAGAGAGATTGAGGAAGGATATGTAACAAAGGAGGAGACTTTTGGTGACTATATTGAAGAGTATGAATCTCAATATCGAGGTTCAGAGATCATCTAAACTATTATGCATAATTATGGATTACTTGATTAAAAAACATTCCCTAAATGTGGTGTAAAGCATTTAGAACAATAGGTTAAAGACTTTGCGCATACTTTTCTTAACATTAAATAGACAAAAAAAATATATTAAGAAACTTACTTGGAGTCCAAGCGCTTCCTATTCTCCTTCGTCGCTCTTGTTGTAGCTTCCAATCCCAAATTTTATCGCCAAAATATTTCCTACAAGTATGAACACTAAACAAAGAAAAGAGATTGCAATATACAAATGGTTATTCACTTTAATCAGCTAAATCAATGAAACATGAAACATATACATTAGATAATAATCCATAATATAAAATACGTGCTTATACAGATACATATGTGGGAAGGTATGCAACAATCTTTAATAATGGATAGAAGGGGAGGTTACAAACTACCCATTGATTTGATGTCACCAACTCCAACACCATCCTAGCCTTATCAAAATGAACATCTCTTAGCAGCATATCACTAAAATAAAAACCCCTCAATTTAGATTCCAACAACATTTCTCTACTAAATTCCTTCCTTCTCAAGTACTAAGATCCGTGCTCAATTTATAGATGAGAGCTGAAGGTAGTTTTGCATAATCAATGAATTTCTAATAATAGGCAACACATGTTCCCAAGGTCGAGGTGTTGAATGGACACATGGATTCGAAGTTTGACACATACAGTACTCTTCTAGAAGGCACGTCATGTGGAGACTGAACAATGATACTTACCCTAATCGACCAATGCACTCCTGATTATCGTGAAGTGCTTTGCGCAGCAACCTAGAATGGAGGTAGCTGCATATGCAGCGCTTAGTCCCTTGAGAGATCGTGTTGGTTAGCTCGGGCTCATAGGTGATATGACATGTACTTAAAATCTTGGAAACCTTGCAATGGAAGTCATGGATGGCTTGTTCTTCTTCTTTGTCTTAGGGCATGTAGCAACTGAAATGATGGGGGATGATCGCACTTATTCATTGGTTATGGGAATGGATGTTCAGTTTAACCAGGTTATTGGGAATGGTGCCCAAATTAACTCATAATGCATTGCCCCCTAAAGCATGAAGTCGAATAATAATAACAATATTTTTTGAATGAGATGCTTTACATCGTGATGGGTTGGAGTTGAAGCAGTGGAAACCCGCATCAATATTACAATACATTACATTATGATATATCCTTGATCATGAATTGTTGAGGGAAGGCATTCCCATGCTCAGCGCACATAAACTATCTAATAACATGTACATAATTCATAGAGTCTTCTACATTGGAATGTTGCCCAATATAGATATGCCTACATATATAGGCCCATTTTTGGATGACGATCTATATGTAAGGTCACCGTATAGATGATGTGTACAAAAATCAAATCGCAGCCCATGGATGAAACTAGATCTCGGGGTCTTTTTGTCTCATTCACTCGATCATTCAGGAACAAGTCTAGCCATGCGAATATATGATTTTTAGTCGAACATGGTAAGACATCGTTTGATTACCAGCCAATGATGTGAGTTTTTAACAAATGCAAGAGAACCACCATTAATGTCAATGGTCCTCAAGGTACTACAATACATTTCGTAAGGCGTGAATAGATGATTTGATGTCAAACGCCAAACAAAATCCTTCGTCAAAAGTCTAGAAGCAAGGATCTTGTTGATGTTGTAACAAGCCTCATGGTATCGGAATATGATGTTTCTAAGTGAACTTCCCGGATGATGATTTGATGTCAACAAGAAAGCTACTTTATTGCGAAACGGGAGTTACCGATTTCGAAGAAAAATATGACTTGATATAGCAATTTTCAAGGATGATTGTCATGAGAATGAAGGTTTATGAGTATTGCAGATGGATGAGTATTCACCGGATGACTTCTCGTGAACATATTGGCAACACCGAGATGAGTTGGAAATATTGACCCAAAATCGAAGTGAAGGTATGATGAACCCTAGGTATGAATGAACTCGTCAAGAATATTACCCAACCCAAATAGTCACAAGTTGATGGAGTGAAGTGTCATGTTCAAGAGCGACTCCGGCTACCATAAAATTTCTATTCACTTTCCCAATTTTTCCCTAGCCATTTGTCACTCCTTTATTTTTTAAAATTCGGAGGATAACATATGCTTCTGATCTATAATTCAATCCTCTCGCTATCAATGTATCGCTATTTAATAATTTAACGAGTCTAGTGATGAATGAAACTTATTGTTGACATGATTGACAAGATTGTCACTATTTTATGTTTTAATGAGCCTAACGAGAATAACACCCCGAAACTTTTTCATATTTAGAGAGTTTGAAAGAGGACGAAAGAAACTCCATAAGTACTTTTTCGTAAAGTTGTTGCTCGACCCGAAAAGTGTAAAATAATATCTCGAGAAAACTCTCCTAGCCATGTTCACCTAAGGTATTCCTTTTCGTAAATAATCTATCTTAGTCTAGAAAAGGGTTAAACTTATACTCGGTGATATCAATTCATTTACTTTACAAGCTTGAAAAGACAAGTGCTCGGAAATATTTTCACATTATCGAAGTCCGAAAAGAGCTAAAAGAAGACTCTAGAGGTCTTTTTCACTATTATTGAAGCTTGAACAAGAGATAAAGGTCTAATTCAAGTCCTTTTTCAATTTTTAACAAAGCTCGAAAATAAGGATAAAATTATGGCTTGTGGTCAAATCATTCTTGAAATAAATCTGCACGACTAATCCGCTCATCAATTGTAAAACTTGTTCAAAACAACATCAAATGGATTAAAAATACATGTTTCATGATAAAAAATATAATAAAACCATATTCACAACAATAAATATGAATTTTTCAAATAATCAAATGACTAATTAAAAGAGTTTTACCATTCATTTTTACCATTTGAAATTTACCATTTGCATTTGGAGCTTTGAACTGTTTTTTCCTGCTAACTTTAGTCGTTAATTGCAATTGATTTTGTGGACATTTTTCATCGCCATTTGATCCGCCTAGTGCCATGAAACTTCTATTTCTTTCGTAGTCAATTCATTTCCTTTCATTGCATTTTTTTAGGGATTTGGGCACTAGGGTAAATTATTTTTCAAAGACGACAATGCACCCTTTAGCATCAAAAAATGTGTTGTGACACCTAAAATTGAATCCTAGGTGCATATGCAACGTATTGTCCCTTTTTCAAGATCGCGTTGGGCACACCACATTTTGTATTCTTGCAATGTACCCAAAATTCGCTAATTTCTGCATGAAAAGGAGTCTAATGAGTCTTATGGTTATGTTTCGTGATTTCATCGATCAAGAATGAAAATTAATTGAGAGAAGAGAGCATTAAGAATAAAATATGATTGGCCTAAATGATCCGGGTATAGAAAGGAGCCTTGGCAGATTGTGGGTTGTTAAAGTAGTTCTGCTTGTCGTGGATGAGGCAACAAATAGAACTCTTAGAGTTATTAGTTTGAGCATGGGATATAGCTTTTACCGAGGCATTTCACATTAGGAACAAAGTGGTTCCTATTACAATGGAGGATGTGTACTTTCTTACGTGCTTGTCGAGGAGAGGCTTGCCTATTTCTCGTGTCCGCTCTCGAAGGACAGATCGTGAGAGATTATGTTTTGAAATATTGATATCCAAAGTGCAGCTAAGAAAGGATGGAAAATAAACATCCATGACATTTTAAATTTGCCTTTGAGAACATTCTTTTCATGATCGCAAAACTTTCCACACTTCACACTACATGTAGCGACAGATGATATATACAAGATGCGCTGAGTGCATGGAACTAACATTCAAATGGTTTGAAGTTGTAATTTCTAAGATAAAAGAAAATCGAAAAGGCAAAGGGAGGAAGGAATAAAAACTTCAGTTATGGTTCGATCCTCAATTCATTTTCCTTGGGTGGATTCCACTCATGCAACCTCGCATGTGACACTAGGTGTGTCTAACCCTAGAGATCCGTTGCATGCAGATGGGTAGAACTAATGGCTAGGCATGCAGTCCATTGTGTTGTTGGATCGTATTGGTTAACCTAGTCTTCGATGACAAAGTTGTTGCCATCGATGAGTATGCATACGCAAGCGTTGATTTCCGAGGAGATCCAGACTTAGCTTTACCAAGGCACTCAATGGGGTGTAATAGATAAGAATTTTTCGACCATGTTTTTATTTTTTTCTAAGGTTTATACAATTTTTTTGTATTTTTATATTTCAAAGACTAAACTAAAATTTTAATGTACGTATGTTGTTCGAGTTCAACCGGTGCAAGGGTAGGAACCAAAGCATGGGGTGGATGAGCCGCGTAGAGGTCCGTTCTGGGAGAGTATTCCTTCAGGATTTAGACATGGTTGAGACTCTTTCCGAGTCAAGAAGACATAGAGGGGTTGAACTGTGATTCCGAATCACCAAATCGAAGAGTTACCCATAATGCAAAGGCCACACTATAGGTGTTCCTAACCGATGGATGCGCTTAATGTAGGATAAATAGATCTATAACATGTTACCATGAGCACGCTAGTTTACTTTTTACATGTTGCATACATTTTGAGGTCATATGACCAATGTGTCTTGGGCACAAATTTTTGTAAAAACCTATAACTATCTATCTATTTGATTTCGTTGTTTTCCTATGTTTATCACATAATCCTATTCAATTATGTGAATGTATATTTACATGTCAGTAAATGTCTATCTAAAAATATGATTTGCCGAATAATTTGTCAATTTGTTCAAGTTTTCGGAAATGTGTTGATATTGAATAAAATCAAAGTATCTTTCCAAAAGTCAAACTTTTAGGAATAAACGATGCAGTTGTTGATTTCTAACAATATAAACACTAGTAAGTTGTAATACCACAAGTTGTGATTCTAACCTTATGATGATGTGATTAATACCAAATGAAATGGCATCAGAGAGAAGTTCGATCAACGTGCTATACTCGTTATTATTTGTCAATCTAACAATACAAATCCTTGAAAATCACTAACTCGTCATTCGGAGTGAAAATGTCCCACGCCGCAAAGGATAGATTCTGCGTACTACAACTAGCACCATCAAGATAACCAACAAATGGTTCCAAAGATTCAATCATGGCTGAAATGTAAAGTAGATTACTAACGTCAAGAAAAATATAAAAAACAAATTAAGACAAAGGAATCCAAATCAACAAGATATATATACACTATAATACAAAAAATTACTATACTCATGATTAAGCATAGTAATGTTTCAAATACAACCCATTTCGAGGTTGTGCCAATAGAATTCCATCGTAATCCACCAACTCATAGGCACCTGAGCAAGAAATCTTTTTCGACAATATAAGGGCCATGTGATCATGGCTCAAATTTCCTATACCATTAGCATCAACTTCTTGATCATAAAGAAGGACCAAGTCACCCTCCGAGAAAAATGCAAGGCTAGACATTTTTTTCGTATCAAGACCTTTAAACATCTCTTATGCACTTCGTTGGCCAATTGGTCTTCACGACGCGTTTCATCAAGATGGATGAGGCTAAAAGACATGCTTCATCTTTTGAGGTGTCGTGTAACAAGTCAATTATGAGTTTTAACGACGGTATTTCACATTGATCGGCAAGATAGCTTCCGTACCATACACCAATTGAAAGGGGAATAAATCCGCTTGCGTTTACCGAGGTTTGGTATGCCCACAAGGCTTAGTAAAAGATCAAATGCCGCTTTCTTTTACTAACTCCTATCATTCATTGAAGCATAGCAATCTTGTTGATAGCCTCAACTTGTCCATTTGATCAGGATAATATGAGTATAATTATGTGACAATCCTAACTTGGCAAGAAATTCAACATCATATGGTTGCGAAAAGTTTACCATGATCCGTGACTATAGCCTATGGGACCCCAACGACATGATTAAAGAAAAATAATGCAACTTGTTTGTGGTGTGTTGTTGAATGTAGGTATCGCTTCGACCCATTTGGTAAAGTAGTCTATTGCGACAATAATATAACCATGCCCCCCGAAAGAACGAGGGTTACAAAGCCATGAAGTCAATACCCCATTTCAAAAATGGTCCCACAGAGACAACATCATGCACTTGTGCTAGCAAGCTTATGGATTTTACAATCAAATATTCGGCACGCATGACAACTTCTCACCATGTGAATGCACAGAATATGGTAGGCCAAAAGTAACCAGCTATAGCATCTTCTATAAAGAGTGTATCCAGACAAGTGTCCACCACAAGCCCCAACATGAAAATCATTTAAAATATTTCTTGGCCTCCTCATGAGTGAGGCACCTTCTTAAAATTGTATAGACACCATGACGATAAAGTGTATCGCTGATGATCGTATAATATTTGGTTTAGTATTGAATACGTTGTTCCTCCGTCGGGGAAAGGTATCAAAGCCGAAAAATTTGGGTCTCGAGATAAATGATAAAACCGTACCAAGGATCGCATGGATCCGATCGATTACGTAGTCTCGTCGTGAATAGATGGTTTTGACTTAGTAGCGTTAATATCGAGGGAAGGTCACAAAGTCTACAGCTAAAACTAAAGACTTCTTTGACTTGGATTTGATGAATTCCAAATCAAATTCGCAAAATGACAATCCATTTTTAATATTCCCCACCAAGAATTAAAGTGATAAGATATAAGTCAGTAAGGTTGCAATCTGAAATGACAATGGTCTTCCAATGTGATATAGTGGCGAAATACTTGGACAACTTGAACAACTACTAAAGCAATCTTTTCTACATATGAATACTTCTACTCGTATCATTGAGATTACGACTCAAATAATAGATCGGATGTTCTATCCCCATTTTCTACTTGGATCAATACCATAGTAATGGTCGTATCGGCACGACGATATATAAGAAATAATCACTTCCGATAATTGGGAGGATACATTAATGACGTCCGTACAAGAGTATCCTTCACAACATCAAAAGAAGCTTGCGCAACTTGGTCCCAATGGAAGGGAACCCCCTTTTTCAAGAGTTGAGTAAATATTTTAGCCATTTCATATAGAAGTTGGGTATGAACCTCCTTAGGAAGTTAGCCTTTTCTTTGAAGTTTCGTATCTCAAGTAAATTTGATGGCGCGGGAAAATCAAGAATGGTTGAACCTTCAATAGGTCGATTCGAATTCTCTTTTGAGACAACGAATCCAAGAAATGACCAAACAACACAAAACACACATTTATGTGGATTGAGGCGTATTTTGTAGTTTCAAGTAGCCAGAAGATGGCTCTCAAATGCACGGTGATCAATCCGATTTCGTGAATGCATGGGTAAATCATCTAGATAGGGTTGAAAAATGTGCTTGATTTCACTAAAAGCATAATCCATTTCTCTCTCGAAAGTGGCCCCGGCGTTCTTTAAACGAAATGGGAGTTTCCAATAAGCGAATGTTCCCAAGGATGTATGAATGTTGTCTTATATTGATCCTTCCGGCGATATTGATTTGATTGTAGCGCCAGAATCCATCCATGACTGAAAAATATTTCGCATCCCGCACAATCGTCAATAGTCTCGTTCGATAAAGGGAGTAGGATAGTTGTCTTTTGGACAAGAAAGATTGACATCCCGATAATTGACGCACACTTGGGTGGTTCCGTTTTTTCATGACAAGAACAATGTTGGAAACCCACTTAGTTAGCTGAACAAATGAAACCGTGCGCATGCAAAATTTCTCAACTTCTCGCTTTAATGGCGTTGGCCTTCTTCGATGAACAATGTGATGAAGGAATTGACACATCGTCTTAACATCTAGATACATATTAATAGTGTGTGCAACTATTACCTAGTATCTATGCCCGGCATTTCCCTCATAAGACCAAGAAAATACATCACGAAATTCACGAAAGAGAGAGTGATATGTTTCTAGTTTTGACAAGAGAACAAGATATGCCGACATGAATATTTTCTACAACGCTAGGTTTGATGAAATATCAATAGAAATGGTTTCTTATTTGACAAATTTCGCCGAATCGATTGCATTAATAGGTAAATAATTCGAAAATAAATTTTTGATCGATGGGTGATATAGTTCGCTAAGATTATTCTCTTCATAGTCGAAGATGGGAATGACGATGATAATATTCCCATGGTTCTTCTTCTAACATCATGGTTTACAAAATATTCTCATCTCGTCAAGAAAGTTGAGGAAAAAGGATTAGATGGAGTACCAAAATCTAAGGAACGATCAATGCAAACAATCGATGACACCGATTTTCAATTCCTCGCCCAAGCGTATAGATTGATTTCTATGCCAACTCAATAATAGGGTTGCGCGTAAACTCATCCAAAATAAAAATTTAGAATCACCCGTATCTTCCTTGCCGTATGGAGTGGAATAGATCATGTAGTAGGTCATTGCAATTTCTACCGACATTGCTAGCGGTGGTAATGCAAAGATTCCCATGAGAGTGGAATACTTTAAGAGTCCTACACCAATTTTTTGAAGTGTAATTTGGGGTGTGAGAATGAACGAAACACTTCCGATTACCCTCGCGAAGAGGAGACAAATAAGGATAGCGGGTTGATGATCGTGATGGCACCTTTATAAGGAAAGGCAATCATTCTAAAATATGTAGAAACAATTACAAATATAGCATATATCCATGGCCTTCCAAGTAGAATATTTTATTCAAGGGTCTACCAACAACCTCGACATCAAAATTCACTATTTCCCCACTAGTTCTACATGCAAAAGTTATTGATAATACCGTAAGGCTTATATGTATGTCCGTCGAAAGCTTTCAACTTTTTTGATGATTTAGATAAGCACGAAGAGCCAAGTGACTTCCAAATACTTAGAAACATAATGCATGTAGATTCTCCCTCATCAATAATAGTATGATGAACAAGGCGATTGAGAACATTTACTTGTATGGATAATGTCAATTCTGCATCGGTAATTGTGGCACATAGCCCATATGATTAAAAACAATGAGATTATAATCGAATCAATTTCAACAATAGTCGACAATAAAGCTATTAAGCTTCGGGGAGGGAAAATTTTGTAATACCTCAAGAGCTGACATAGCTAAAGGATTGAGCCAAATCTTCAACTATATTATAATTTCGGGATAAACTTCGCTCGAGGATTATATGTCGATTTATGAACAACTACCTTTGGTAGCTCGACTATCAATTCAAGAATAGCAGACGGTATTTCAATTTCGTAGAGACAGATTCATGGTCGTGTAGTAGGTTGATTAGTGGTCCGAATAATCGTAATATTTATTATGCATTGACATCAAAATATTTGTTGAAGGTTTTGTGACATATATCATAAGCACTTGAGAACTAGAAGCCGGGATCCGTAGAAACCAAATTTGTGTCCCAATTCGGAAATGGATCCGTCAACACAACCGACGCATGTGAAGTCTTAACCATTTTTGAGTTTTTGGTGTGGTAAGGACAATCCAAAAAAAGTGTTCCTCTTACAAATTATGCATGGATAATGAGGTTTCCTATTTCAGATAATTGATTACATGATCCGTCCTTACGGTTAGAAGTTTTGTTTTTCCTAGATTTCCTTTTTCCTTACTCGGTTGCTTGTCACTTTTTCCTTTGTCAAATGACATGAAATTGATTTCGGAAGAAGGTGAAAGATTAGATGTAGTAGTATGATGTGTGCTTGCAAAGACTAATCAAACTGCCTCTCCGGCATGAGAGTCCTTTAATTGAGGAGTAACAATAAAATTAGATCACGGTATGAATTTTTTCATAGAGCATGCCAGATCGATTATAAATAAAGTATAAATATTAAGTATGAGAAATAACCTTCTTCAGTGACGATGCCACCTTTAGCCACATCCTTAGTTATATATGGTAACAGGGACTTAATGAACCACCACAAGAAGCCGATTAGGAACAAATGTCTTAACCATTCTACAACGATGACACCACTCATGATATGATTAGAAATGTGAGTAGTATTATTCTATTTAAAATTAGTCAAGAGTTTTGTTCCGCTTCATATTGTATGGGTAATCGGAACCGAGTCAAAAAGGCGTAGCTAGGGTAGTGAAATTATCAAAATAAGCACTAGGTAACTCAATGTACCATTTTGCAAATTCGGACCCGGCGAGTGTACACGGAAAAGACGTAGTTGAACATAGTCACGATTCAGGATTTTGATGAACACCATAAATGATAAGTCATAACATGAGTCGACGAGTCTTCCTGTGGTTCCCATTGAACTTAGGAATATCCGAGGGCAATTTATGGGGTATCATCGCCACCAAGGAGCAAAGTTGATTGGATAATTGGTGAGTCGATTTAAATCTAGTAACTCTAAAGTTGCAACAAAGGGAAAATGTCGATTAAGGTCGCCGAGCATAGCCGTGGTATGACGAAATTACTCGTTAAATAGGCCTTTGAGCACCAAAGATAAGGAATCTATCACAGGTAACTCGCATAGGGGTTGTTTTAGGTAAGAAACGCATGAGGATTCCGTTGACCAAAACATGGGTACGATACTTGTTGAAATTAAGGTTGAGACATTTGCGTCCGAAGTCGCTAAGGGTCCGTCCACCAATGTTATAACCCAAATTAGAATAGCTTGATTCGCTGAGGATAGGTATAACTCATTATGGGTCGAAATTCCATAATATGGTAATCCAAATTAATAAATGGATTCTCAAGAGTAAGCTATTGTAAATTAGCCTGAGGAGTTGGAACCTAAGAGCCCAATACTGAGGATACCGAGTTGCTGGACTCCGCTCAAAATGGTTGTTGTACAACATTTTTTTGTTTCTATAACCGGGGTAAGATGTATTAACAAGTGAAATTTATGTGGGTGCAACAAAGTTGAACCGGTTGATACGAGTGTACAACCATTTGTGGTTGGATAGGGAGGTTGGGCCGCCATTGACAAACATTCATTTCGACATTAGGTTGACCAAAAAATGATCTTATATTCTCAAAGTGGGTGACTAAAGGTTTCCCCCAACATGAGGAGGATAATAAGATGGAAAATATTGTTCTCCAAATGCAAGGAGTCCAATTGATATGGTAATCGATGGAATAGACCTGTAAGGACCACTTGATATTTCCTTGAGGATGCATATAAATAATCAAGTCGTTCAAGATTTCGCATAGGTTTACCGCTTAGAATACCAAATGATGACATTGGTGAAGTCCATGGTTTGAATATGCACAAGAGAAAATTTCGTATAAAGATTTATAACTCGATGGGACCAAAGGGCCACCATGAAAATGTGACTGGTGAAGTTGTGAATGTCGATGGTGTAGCGAGAGCGTGTTTTCGCGCAATTGGAACAGATGGTCCAAGCGAAGATGTGCTGGTTAAGGCATGGTTACTTGACCAAATGTATACCCTTTTGAATCAATGGGAATTTGAATAGGAACAAAGATCAACAAAAGAAGAGTGCGGTGATTTAGGAAAAGACTCATACAGGTAAAGATCCCGCCGAAAATGGGTTGGAGTTAAAGGTATTTCTTCTTGTGGGATTTCTTCAATCAAAATTAAACTAGGTGGAAGGATTTCACTGCCAAGCCCAAAGTATATTTCAGGAGGTTGATCGCATGATATCGAAGACTAATGGCTACAATAGAATGTGGGATGACTATCATAGGAACAACTTCCACGTTTGACTTCGAGATGCGTATGTTCTAGAAAAAAGGAGACAAAGGATCTGATCAACTTCCATTTGAACAATGTCTGGCTTAGGAGGTATGGTCTCACCGATTGGATGGATCGTGTCCACTTCGGTAGTTGTGAGGACTTCCGTCTCAACAACAGATGAACAAATGGATTTGTAGAAAAATCCAGTCATCTCTCGTATATGGGAAGATGATGCTTCACTCGCAGGTATTGATGGTATTGGTTTCGCTAGAGAGATGTCACCTTCGCCCGTGTATGACTTCCAGTCAGAAAGGTGGTTTCAATGCAAGTCTACGTGAACGACAGGGAAAGGGATTTTCTTCTTCCACGATGATCGATTTATTTTATAAACAAAAATAAATAAATAAAATAAAAGGGTAATGATAGGAAAAAGGTTTACCAAGAACCGTGAACTACGTACTTCCGGCGAACCAAGAAGTATGGGCAAGAAATCTCCCCTAATGATGTCTGTATCACAATTTACAAGGCAACTCGACTTGGTTCACTATGGATGGATAACAAATCCAAAGTTTTCCTCCCAAACATAACCGAAGGTACGTGAGGCCCAAGTCCGTATTAGCGATGTCTCAAGCAAACCACAATGCGCAAGCACACCTTTATACTTTTCGTACTATAACACCACCCAATATACCCTCAAGGTACGTAGACGAGATAAGATATACTTACGTACGTGGAGTGAGTGTATCACAGCCGAATGTACGTACAATTAATGATGTACTCATAGTGTTTTACTTCTAACACTTCTCTAGCCTAGACCTTCTAAATGTTATTGTTATGGTTCTAATGCTTTGTTAGGTAAATTGATGTAAATTTTAAGTTGATCTTGTTTATCAATTTTCCTTTCAAGATTCACCGTGGTGATGTGATGGAAATTCCTAAAAATGAAAACTAAAATGATAAGCCAAATTTCACTTTTAGATTCTTCAATGAAAAATCTTAGCTACTAAAGGGAAAGAGCAATCAATTTTGAGAGCAAACAACAAAGAGCACAAACTAATATGCAACTTTCCTAATTTTTCCTATGCAAAACATATAATCCACTACATGAAAATTCAAAAGTTTTTCTTTTCAATCCCCTTAATGTGAATGCAAAAAAGGAAACTATATGCATCAAATCAACAAAAAAAATGCTTTATTATTTGAGAAACAATGAATTTAACAACAATTTCTCTTTTAGGAAAAGTGAAGAATGGAACTACAATTTTTCCCACAGAACTAAGAATTTAACGACAATTTCGTTTTACAAAAACAAATGGTTCTAATGTAGAAATAAAATACTTTATATTTGATTTTTTCAATGATAAAGAAAAACACTTAAAGAGACATTGAACAAACTTATTTTTGAAAGGAGTGAAGATTTAGGTAAATTCACTAGTCTTGCGAGGCATCAGACAAGCTTGAAAACACTTAAAACAAAAGGCTAAAAGTGGTGGCAAATGAAAATTAAAAAGGGAATTTGGTTGGCTTAGTAAACTACATGTACTTATGTAGGGAGACACTGCCAAGGAAAATCATGCCTCGAGTGGGAGATAATGTTATGCAGCATCGTGTCTTGACTAACAAGCAGCATTGGGCGTAGTAGAACAAAATCTCGAACTACCGACACACACTTCTAATGCAATTCTTAGTTTCAAAAGCCTAATAAGAGTAGATGTTATTGGGTGGATAAGCGTAGAAAATACACCAGGATGAAGGTAAACTCCCCAATGGAGTCACCAATTTGTTATGTGAAATATGGATTACAAACATAAAACGCATTCCCCTAAATGTGGTGTAATGCATTTAGAACAACAAAGTTAAATACTTTGCGTACACTTTTCCTACCGCAAATATAGACACAAATAATAGATTAATAAACTTACATGGAGTCTAAGCGCTTGCTATTCTTCTTCTCCGTCGCTCTTGCCGTAGCTTCCAATACAAGCTTGATCACCAAAATATTTCATGCAAGTATGAACACTAAACAATAAAGAGATACAATATACGTATATATATTCACTTTAATCACCTAAATCAATGAAACAAGAAAAATATACAATATATAATAATCCATATTATGAAAGACAAAAGCTTATACAGACATATGTGGGAAAGTAAGTAACAATCTTTATTAATGGATAGAAGGGGAGGTTACAACAATGATTGATTTGATGTCACATACTCCATCATCATCCCAACCTCATCAAAATGAACATATATCCAGCAACATAATACTCAAATCAAACCGTCAATTAAGATTCCAACAAAATTTCTCTACTAAATTTCTTCCTTCTCAAGCACTAGGATCCGTGCTCAATTTATAGATGAGGTAAAGGTAGTTTCACAATCAATGACTTTCTAATAATAGGCAAGACATGTTCCCAAGCTCGCAGGTGTTGAATGGACACATGGATTCGAATTTTTGACACATATGAACTCTTTCTAGAAGGCACTGGCCATGTGGAGATTCCGGTAAAAAAATGAGAATTTCGCCTTCCCACCGACCAATGCACCCTTGAGTGTCGTGAAGTTCTTTGTCGAACACCCTAGAATGGAGGTAGCCGCATATGCAAAGAAGTACCCCGAGAGATCGAGACAGGGAGCCCATAGGTGATATAACATGTACTTCAAATCTTGGAAACCTTGCAATGGAAGTTATGGATGATTTGTTCTCGTTTTTTGTCTTAGGCATATAGCAACTAAAATGATAGGGGATGATAGACCCTATTCATTGATTTTAGGGATGATGTCTAGTTTAACCAAGTTATTGGGAATGGTGCCCAAATTACCCTATAACATAAGCTTCCAAGGGTTTTGCAAGATCAAGGAGAATGGAAAACTTAGTAATCACAATAGAAGCAAGAGGTGTAAGTAGCATGATTTGCGTAGATTTTTTCTATCTACTTTTGATGGGTCACCTAGATGTACAACTAGGGCTTGGGTGAAAGAGCTAGACACATATTTGTAAAGACCAAGTTTCGAAGATGAATCCATTAGAGTAGCAAGTATGTCTTGAAGGTAAGGCTTCTACCTCGTGGTTTTATGAAACTTCTTTCCTTGAATCATGTAAATGTATCTACCTATGCAAATTTCACTAGGAGGTTAGTGAAAATATTTGATGCAAAAATTTCTGAAACATCCTTGGTTGAGCTAGCCAAGCCTAAACAAACAAAACCTTTGCATGAGTTGGAAGGATCTATAAACCCAACTCCATTCCATTGCTATTGAGGGGGTTAAAAACTGGCAGAATACCTGCTAGAGTGAAATATCCCCACTTCGTAAAGAGATTTCTTCTCAAAAGGAAGACATGGAGATCTCTTTTTCAAACACGATCTAAACAAAGAGCTCTTCTTAATGATGATGAGGCAACATCCATTCACGATGAAGGGGAAGACAGCTGTAAGAGGTAACGATGATGTTACATCAGAGCAAATCTAGTACCTCATGGAGAGGGAGATGTGCCATCATCGATAGGACAGAGATCTTGCAGATAAAAGGATAAGAAAGGGAGGATGGTCATCATAATATGACTAGGGAGCATTGCACCTCCGTATTTCGAATATTTGGTACGTAAGAGGCGGATTGATTTTTGTAGTGAGAGTAAGGACAAAGAAGTCCACTCATATATGCAACTTCATTTCGATATTGATGTCTCATCGCATGGAGGAATTCCACCCGGGGAGACCGCGAGAGGATATGATGAGAGATGCTTCACATCCGATCGCACCACTCATTGATCTCAGAGGGGTGATAACCTTGGGAGGACTTGACACAAGCAGAAATCTTCTATGGTAGGCTCACGTAGGAGGGAGACATTCTCCCACACGTATCACCCACTCTCATCAAACATCTGCACCGAGAGAAGATGTTTCAAGGATGGATGGCACCATCATGGTGCAAGGATACACTCCATGGCTTTGGAGAATCGAAGGTACTTCCACATTGGGAGGAATCTTCCATATTTGGTAGAGGCCGGGTGGCCACTATGCTTACATTCAACAAAATCAGAAATTTTTTGATGGGTGATAAACTTTCCCATGGAAGGCTATCCTAAAAATTCCACCTTCATTAGAGCATACACAAACCTATAGGAGGAGCAAAGCAGAGGCAAGATTGCAACACCCTGTATGACTTTGGCATGGGAGATTTCAAAGAAGAGATCAACATGAGAGGTGCTTCCACAGATAGATAAGTAGCTAATCACATTATCTCGCATTTACCCATATTGGAGATCCCACTTATTAGTGGAATACTCCAAGGATATATTTTCATGCAAAGTTCTTGATGGCTAGTTATCATATGTGAGATATGTAATGAGAGATGGGGTCATCTATTTCTAGAGAAGGATATGCTCGACTAGAGCCTCTAAGCTCAACGAGAAACTACTAGATGCAAGATATGAGGGTTTTCTCTCCAAATCCACTAGTTTTATAAGCGCATACCTTAATATCCTAGAGGGATTCATTTGGGAAGGTTTCAAAGAGGAGATGCACCACCATATGAGGATATGCATGGATTTTTTTGAGGATGAGGAGAGACATAACTCTTTGGAAGAGTTATCATAGCCACTTTATTTTCGTTGGGGAGTGAGAAGAGGTCTATCTATGAGCCACCTTACTATCTTGAAAAAATTACATGGTAAAGATTATATTTATGTACATCATGATTCATTACTATGTATTTGTATTTCCTTACCATTCATGTGCATGGCATTGATGCAAATGTGGGGCACTCTTTCTTCTAGACTTCATGGTCTACTCGAGGCCATAAGCAACATTGATGAGGGCCACTCCCTAGGAGATCTTGGGGAGATGATATCTTATTCGTGGTATGCTCAATTTGCACCATACATCATACACCTTCAAGCATGTGAGAAGATCTAGGTAGCAAACAAGTGGTTGGGAAACCACTCATCATGCCATATTCCGAAACAATTAGGAGAAAATGCATCGGTTTCACATGAGGGACCATTGTCCTTCTCCTATACTACACATGGCAACCTAGCATGACTTTGATTGTGATCCCATATATTGATGATGTTCTTATTATTTTTGGGGACATGATCGAGGGGATGACATGTTGGTTGGATGTGTCCATTGGGAATGAAACTTCCCACATTTCTTCATGCTTCAGGAGGAGCATGGGAAATTAGATGGATACTACATTATATCAAAATTTTCCTTATGAAGTGAGCCATAGGATTGAATTTGGTGGTCTTCTGGAGGAGCCTCTCATGAGCATGTGGGAGGATTTTTTCTATGAATTACCATTCTGTAGGATGATTCATTAAATATATGGATGATAGCTTGGAGGTTGAGATTCACATGGGAATGAAGGTTCCCAACATTTTTCAGATTCATCTCATGCTCGTTTCGAGGACAAGAAACATTTGGGGAGGGAGGATTATAATATTCCTAAAGTAGCATGCAAACTAATCGAATATTAAAATCTCATTTTGCTTCTTAGTTAGAAGAATAAGAGGGTAGGGAGACCCATAAATCTCCTTAGTAGGAATAAACCACCCCAGATGTGAATGAGGGGCATCAAAAGAGATGGATTAAGCTCCCCTATGTGTGAACAAGGATGAAGCATGTGGACCTGGCCAACTTGGACCAAATAAACAAGCATGGGTATGGAAGTAGTGGACATTCAATGAGGGGAAAACACAGCTTTGGAGGGAGATCCTTTGCATGGAAGTAGTTCCTTTAATGAGTGGGGCTAAGGGTGAGGAAACTCACCAAGAATATAAGGAAGAGGATGGAAGCCATTATGTTTATGTTTTTATATTTGGATTTATGGTTTGTTTAGACTTGTTTCTCTCTTCAACTGCTTAGCTAAGATTTCAAATTTGTTGTTTAGCACAGGTGTTCCCGAGCGGGAATCCCACCTCTTTCCTTGAGTGACCTCTAAGGAAGATTTGCACTACATTCCATATTCGTGCATCGTGCCAAAAGCTTTGGTCTCAGGCATCGCGCTCATGGAGAGATGGTGAGTTGTAGGCTGGGTGTGAGGAGAATACATTCGTGATTTCGGGACCGTTTTCGCTGAGGAAGGTTCCCATCCATTGGGAGGATGGTGAGGAGGGCCCTTGAGACTTATTGCATCATTTGGCATCGTGTCACTCGATCATTTTCCCATGGGGGCAGTAGTTTATGTCTTGGATCGCATTATTTTAGTGAGGAGTCAGAGGGGTGGTTTCGTGACACCATCTAGGGAGAAGGTTTTCTAGTGAAGGGATCACTTTTATGTAGAAATTTGCTAAATAATGATTAATTATCCACAGAGACTATCCTAATCACATACAATTCAAATTTATATGCAACACATAATCTCTTCCACTCGATCATCAAACATGCGAAATAAAATCAAGCGATAACACATCAAATCATCATACACATTAACACGCATGTGGGGAAAGCTTATAGTTGAAAACCCCGCAGCTATTGTGTATAATATAATGGAGAAATCAAGTAACAAACTCAAGATACATACCCTCACAAGTACCTTCGTACTTTCATGAAGTTACACTATTGGCCTAGCTTCCATGAACAAAGTTACCGGTTCAAAACTCACCGCCAATTGCCTTGCCTTTATTGCGCAATCCAGGCTCGTCTATATAGAGATCCAAGGTTCGAATCCTTGGCTTGACAACGCCGCAATCATCATGGGCAATTCCTCCAAGTGTGGTGCAAATTCATGCACAACCGATGTCGCCACCGATAGCTAACTCCACCCTTTCATCTACCTCTTCTTAATCGGTCTCCACCGCACCGATCATGCACTCGTAGTGAACCGATGTGTTCTGAGTTGAATAATGAGTTACTAATTAATGAATTAAATAATATTTAATTCACTCCACTCATAACTAATTGATTAGCTAGTTAAACTAATCTCAACAAGTTCAACTAAAATAAAACAAAACACAACTCCACTAAATACCGTCTCATTAACTCCACTCAAACTTCTCGCCATCAAGTCCTAATCAAGTCAACCATGCATGATGCCATCAAACCCTAGGAATAGCGTAATTCCTCGTCGTATGCATGAGCCACTTCCAAGGCTCCTCGAACTGAAGTGCTCCAAGAGAGAGTAACCGAAGTTTATAGTCTAAATATTATTAAGGGTAAATAATATTTGACTTCCCTATGTTTAGGAGAGGTAGTCTAAAAATAGACTTAATTCTTCGACCTATAGGTCACAAAAATAGAGTCCCATCTATTTTTACCAACATGATCAATGCTCCAAGAATCTCATACCTAGGAATCCCGAACCATGCTCCATATGTCTAAAAATAGACTTTGCGCCAGAATTTGCCTCGCGGGCCCACTTAGTGAAGGCGACTTCATTTCACTAAGCTCCATCATCTTGCTGCATTTTCAACACTTTAATCTAGAGTATCCATTGGAGGAGGTTACATTCTTTATCATATCAGATCAGCCACATCTTTCTAGCCGTATTGTTGTAGTGAATCTTCAAACTTAGGCTTTGGCTATATCTTGTATATTGGTGTATTTCGAAAACCCTCTTGGGTTTCTTGTTGGAGGTTGTATAGAGCCTGGGGATCTTCATTGGTTGTATCTTTTGAGGCATATATCAGCCATTTATCTTTTTTCTACTTTTTTGTAGTAGTGCTCTTAAGATTGCACCGTAGCAAACTTGTCTCCGGGATTTTGATATAGTAGCAAACACCTCTTATCGTAGGATTTATTTATTGGAGGCTTGTCAGACTTTGTTATATGCTTCGTGGCCCATTATTATGTACTATTTTGTTGTTGTTATGATTAATGGTAAGGATCCATATTGGTCTCATGCTTACATGTGATGTTTTACAATCGTTATTCCAAAATTTTGCACTATATTCCTCGCTTTTCCCATTTCTTAATATTACACATAAAACCAAGCCCTTACTAAATGATACACAATGAAACCCTAAGCTACCACATAAACATGGCATCAAAAAGGAAAACAAGAAGACATTCTTGGAAATAATAATGGAGCGTACATTCCCGAAATAATAATGGAGCAGAGAACCGACCAAAATTGTTCAAATCTCTCATTGGATAACAAAAATTTAATCAACAAAGGAATTGGGATTACATATTTTACACATGCTTATATAAAAATGACGTGAAAAATACTCATATTTTCAAAACAAAACGAAAAAATTTCAAAAGCTACTAGTATAAAACCAACCATGGATCAAAGGCATTCCGAACCGATAGAATTCATGGCGACGAACGATAAGATATCCGAAATAAATTTGTTGAGAAATAGACATGATAATAATTTCTATTTGTTTAAAGAGGTCATTGTCACAAAGACATGGAACCCATTCATACATAATGGGCCTATGCATATGGCTTCCAAGAGAGCTCGTTTTGCCGACCTAAGAAACCATGGCCAAAGTCACCGCATCCAATACTTAAATAAATTGTTGAGGATGCCATCATTTCTCATGACCACATTCGGGAAAAGCGCCAATTACTTGAAATTCATGACCTCCCGCAATCCGCCGAGGGTTTTGGGCCATTTGTTCTTCGGGCGCCATTTCTCGCCAAGCTCCAACACACTACCCGATTCACCACTTCTCCACACAACCTAATTCTTAAAATGAACAATCTAATTAATTACCACTTAAAACCATTTTAGATCAATGATTCAAATTAGTATAATGTGTCCGACGATGCAAGACAAAAAGGTCGATGAAGTGGTCGTGTGAACTATCTAAAAGAAATGGCCCATCTACTTAATTCATATAGGGGTCGAACAAGATATGATTTGGTTAGATTAACTATCATTATCCTCATATTTTTTCACTATTTTTAGGATAACATCACCGTGACTATTGATAAATAAAATATAATGATCATTAAATCTAAAAATGACATCTAGTGGAAGTTTGTTTATAATAACAATATCTTTAAACTTTGGGGAAAAAAGATAACTATACATTAAAAGAAGTCATTTTGTATAAATAACTTAGAATCAACATCTAAGAGATGATAAATTAATACTAGAGAAATTAGAAAAGGATAAATATAGGTTGAAATGTTTTTATGATCTTAAAAATATTTGTAAAGAAGTTAAGTTTTAGTGTTAAGGAAATAAATATGTTTTTACATATTTGTGATTCTAATGTTTATATATGATTGTGTGAATCCTTTGGGATTTATTATTTTAAAATTTAGGAAAAAGTGAGTGAATTTAGAATATTTTTTTTATCAAGGTCAATAGTAATTAGTTAGAAAGAATATCCAAGAGCACTATAACTCTAAGAGTATATCTAACAACCATAATAACTATTTGAGCCTCATCACAAGGGATCAAAGATGCCTCCCATGGAATTGTGCCAACTACTAGGTCATCCCACAAGGAGACATTTTAAACATTGTTTTCTATTCATAAAAATTCTAATGTTTATATATGATCGTGTACTTTGGGATTTTATTATCTTAAAGAAAATTTAGGAAAAAAGTGAGTGAATTTAGAATAATTTTTTTAATCAAGGTCAATAGGTAACTAGTTAGAGAGAATATCCAAGAGCCCTATAACTCTAAGAGTATATCTAATAGCCATAATAACTATTTGAGCCTCATCACAAAGGATCAAATATGTTTCCGTGATTGTGCCAACTACTAGGTCATTGCATAAGGAAACATTTTAAACATTGTTTTCATTCAATCATCCCACAAAGTGACATTTTAAACATTGTTTTCTATTCATAAAAAGAAAGAAATAACAAGACACTTATTGTAAAAATTGGTTAACATAAAGAAAAGAAAAAAAGACATTATAGAATGTGTAACTCCAATATTATAAGGGGTGTAAGAGAGGTAAAAGAGATACATCCGGAAATATCAATTCATTAAAAAAATTTATTATTATCTTTAATCCAATAATAATACTATTAAAAATAAAATAAAATTAGTACATAAAAATAATTATTTTTAAATTAAGAAAAACAAATCTCTTTAATATTATTTACTTTAAAAAAATATTATAAGATAAAAATAAATTCACAATCTTATTAGAAAAGACACCGGTAGAACATCAAAAACCGAAAAATATTTGCAAAAACTTATAACAAAGTTTAAAAAATTAGAACATTTGAAATTATAAGATTACATTTTATTTTATTTTGAATTATTTTTAAGAACATTTTAATATTTTTAATATAATAATCTATAAACTTATAAAATTAAAATAAATTTGATTTACTTTATTTTCAAAATATTCTTAAAATCATTATGATTAACTTATGAAAATCAAAAATAAATTTCGTAGTCTTATTTACATGCTATATTAACTTCAAAATAATAATTGTCGCGCTTACCGAACAAAGGAGTTGTCTACCGAGCCCGCTTTGGCCCGGACGGCAGAAATCCGCTGGAACCTCGTCAACTAAATTTTTTGCAAAATCAGGTAGTTGCAGTGCTTGGAATCCATTTTTGATAGTGGAAATGGATTCAGCACTATCAAAAACCCTGGGGCATTCAAAATACTAATGTTTAACAACTATAAACAAGTTTCTGGGTAAATCTTTGCCAGATTTTCTGAAAATCGTGACCGGAATTTGGGTCAAAACGCGGGCTCTTTAGACTACGCTCCGAACAACCTCCTCGTCGTAGTCCAACATGTAAAATGACAGCGCAGCTCGTGAACATTGAAAAGACCATTGGACCGGAGATTCACTAACTACGTAATGCATCTGGACGGAATCAGGCCCAGATTCCTGGCAAGCAATGTATCTGACGGAATCAGGTCCACCGAAACTAAGTTTTCACTCGCAATGCAATGCATCTGGACGGAATCAGCTCCAGATTCTCTGCATTTCTTTATCTTATCTATACTACCAATCAGCGCATACAGCCAGGTTGTGGCTTTCCTCACGAAAATCCTTTTAGCGAAGGAGGACGCAGAAGGCTGGGAACTTCTGCTGCCTCCTGGGGCTTGCTGGGAATGCTGCCATACAGAATCTTCGTCCGACCCAGATTTCTAGAGTTCTTACTGTCAATTCCTTTCAGAGCCGAATCGTCAAAGTTAGTTTGAAAATTTATGTTGATCCTTTAATTTTTTTACCTTTTCGAAGTTTCTTATATTCTCCCGTTTCCTTTCGGATCCGAAATCAACAAACTTAGTTTGAAAATTTCTGTTGATCTTTTAATTTATTTTACCGTTTTGGAAGTTTATATTTTCCCGTCGTTTTTCAGATTTCGAACCTTTCACGTAAGGTGTTTAAGTTCAAGTTCTTTTGTTTTCAGATATCGGATGCTTTGCTGGGAATGCTTCCATTCTGATTCCCGTCTCCGATCCAGATTTCCAGCCTTATCATTCTCAATTCTGCTGTAACGGAACGATAAAAGGTTCCTAAATTTCTGTTGATACTTCAATTTTTTAAAGTTCATCTTCATCCGCTTCAGATTTCGGACGGTTTACCTAAATATTAAGGTATTTAATTCCATATTCTTCCTGTTTCAGATTTCGGACTATTTTCCAGGAATGCTTCCATGCTGAATCATGTCCCTGATCCAGATTTCCCGTGTTTCACTCTCAATTCGACTCGAAGCCGAACGATCCAAGTTAGTTTCCGGGATTTCCTGTTGATCCTTTAAATTTTTCTGTCGTTTTTAACTCCATATTCTTCCGTGTTCAAGGTTCCAGACTGTTTCCTGTGCGTTTAAATACGTAATTCTCCGTGTTCCAGATTTCGCAAGGTTTCCCTAAATCTGCAGTTGAGAATTTAGGTTCTCTGGCTTGGAAATGCAGAGCATACGTTAAGCCGAACGCGCGTTTACTGTGCGTAATGTCTTTTAAAGCACAGAAAAGGTTTTAGATTTTCCCTCTCAGTAGTAACTAAACTGCAAAAACAGATAAAATGGCAGTAGGAGTCCCAGTCTTCGCCGTTTTCTTAAACCGCACCGCGTCGGAGGCACTCTTATGGTAGAGCCTTCAGGTTGAGTTTGCTCCTTATTTTGTCCGTTCAGTCTATATTCAAGATCCACGCTGGAGGCACTTTTATGATAGAGCCTTCAGGTTGAGTTTGCTCCTTATTTTGTCCGTTTTGATTAGAGCCTTTGGGTGATTTTTTTGTGAGAAAGATCAAGGTAATTGAAAATTTGGGGATATAGCTTTTTCTGTTACATAACAAAAAGACATTAATAGCTTCTTCTTCATCACCACGGCCATGACATGCCATGACATTAATTGCTTCTTCTCCACAAGCTGTATCCCCATTTTTTTTTTTTTTCAGATAAAAGCTGTATCCCCAAATTGGCTTTGGTACATAACAAAATGTATTTTCAGTTATCCCTTAGAAAGTCTTTATGCCATTCCAGGGTCGAGTAATGGTAGCTTATTGGCAAACATCAAGGCTGCTTCCGTCATTAACTCCATTCCTTCCTTTGAATTTGAATTTTTGAAAGTTGACACTTGTCTTCAATTGCTCACCCAACGGAAATCTCTTCTAGCATTTGGCACAAGTCTCATTTCAATATTCCGATGGTTTGCATTTGGCAGATGCCATATTTCAATATTCCGTAGAGGATAGCATGTGAAGGCTCTCAAATGACCCCTCTTTGTTGAAGGTCCTCCAAATTGATGAAAAAGGAGAAGTGCTATGTTTAGGTGGAAGTAACCGTCTCTTTATTTTGCAGGTTTGCTTAGCACCTTCTCTATGTTTATGTGGAAGTAACAGTATCTTTATGTTTAGGTGGAAGTAACAGTATCTTTATTTTGCAGGTTTTCATAACACTTTTTTCTTATAAGGAGTTTATTACAAGATTTTTGAAGAAAATATATCTAAATGTTATTGCAATCATTTTTTTTTTGGGAAGTGTCAGTCTTTTTTATTTTGCAGGTTTGCCTAACACATTCTCTATAAGGAGTCTACAAAGATTTTTGAAGAGATTATATCTTTATTTTGCAAAGTTTGCAGAACACTTTCTTATAAGGGGCTCATTACAAGATTTTTGAAGAGAATATATCTGAATGTTATTGCAATCAAATTTTCTTTTGAAGTAACAAGAGCTTTTATTTTGCAATAATTTTTTTTTTTGAAGTAACAGTTTTTTTATTTTGCAATCAAATTTTCTTTTGAAGTAACAAATTTTTATTTTATGTGTTTGCATAACACTTTCTCTTATAAGGGGCTCATTACAAGATTTTTGAAGAGAATATATTTCACTCTTATTGCAATCAAATTTTCTTTTCAAGAAGATACTTGTACTTATTCATATAAAAATATTTCATAAAAGAATACCAAATATTTTCCTCGCTGGAAATATTGGTATTTTTCTGTGAAAAAGTTTAAAGGAGATATTACTATTTATTGTTATTTTCTTTAAACTTATCACAAAAAGGTGCCAAAGGTGCCATTGTTCATTTATGATGGAATTAAGATTTCTTATTAAATGATTATTGATATTTTCTTGTGAAAAGTTTAAAGAAGATATTACTATTTATTGTTATTTTCTTTAAATTTATCACAAGCAGATGCCATTGCTCATTTATGATGAAATTTTAGTTTATTTCCATTGTGGATGAGCACCTATATCCTCAGGAACCAATTTTGTGATTGAGTATTAGTATTTTTTTGATGAAATTTTATTGTAATAACATTTAGATATATTTCTTCTCAAAAAAGTTCATAATATGTGACTTCAAAGTAAAAGAGCTATAAGAACGTAACATAAAGTCATTGCTACACACCTAAACATAGTATCACTGTTTTATATTTATATTCACCATCTATCGATGAATGTTGGTATGATGGCTTTCCATGAATAATGGAAAAATGTTAGCGTAATGAGAGGTATTAGAAAATATAATGTAAATATTTTCCCCCGAAAGACAAGACAAACATCCTTAGCTTATTGTCCATTTAAATTGATGAGACAAATATCCGTAGCTTACTATCCATTTAATTTGTGGATAGTAGGTAAAGTGCAAGATATTAGGTGATTCCTTGTTCACTAATTAGAGTTATCCTTCAGATTATTTTTGATGTACATAAATGTTGTTGGAAGAGAACAATGCCCCTTTCAATATCACATGTATCATTTTTAAAGATTATTTTTTATGTACATAAATGATGTTGGAAGAGAACAATGCCCCTTTCAAAATCACATGTATCATTTTATTGGGTGTCCATGTTATATTAAAAAATCAATAGTGTAGAAAAAGTAATAACACTTATATGACCATAATTGTGGTCTTTCACACAAGAGCCTAAGTCTTTTCATGAGTATTTATTGTAAAGTATTTTATAGAATCTTTAGATATAATATTAAAGATTTTAAAATTATTAAATTTTTTAGCAATGTTTATGGTAAAGTTTTTAAATAAACATTTGTTATAAAATATTGGGTAAAATATTTAAGTAAAGAATTGAAAACTATATTATGTGTATGTATCATTACATATTTTAGTTAGTAATAATTACATTTAATTTAATGTAATATAATTTTTCTAAGTACTTTTGAAATATATTTTTTTTAATATCAAAATTGAGTTTCTTTTGACTATCTCATTTGCTTATGTGAAAAATCAACTTTATTGTATCATAAAACGATTTTAGAAAATGTGATTGTATTTTAAAATAGTATTCTATCTCATTATGTAAATTAGACTAGTGTAAGATAAGTGACTTTATGGTGGATTGGAATTGTATCACAAGATATTATATAAAATATTATGATCAAATTTACAATTTGAAAAATAAATGGAAAATTAACTTATGTTTCAAAACAATTATATATATATATATATATATATATATATATATATATATATATATATATATATATATATATATATATATATATATATATATATATATATATATATATATATATATATATATATATATATATATATATATATATATTAATTGGTATTATAAAAAATGGCTTATAAAGTAATACTAGATTGATTTTAATAAAATTCCTCTACTTTAAGTTTTCAATTAGTAAATACATTTTGCATGATATTAAAGTAAATTAAATTGTTTTAAATTTAATGTGCATGAGAAAAATAAAAACAATTGCTATGATTTGTAAGTCTAGAAAATTAAATTTAAAAAATGTGTAATAATTTTATCGACATTATTGGCATGTCCTTTCTCTTCTTCTTATATATTAGAGTTATATATATTAAAAAGAAACATCTACTAAAGTATCCAAATTTAATTTACTACTTTCATCTACGAAATTTCGATAAGTTAATTGTATAATTAGTATAATGCATAGATTTAATAGTTTTCTTAAAATAATTTTTTAAATAAAAAAATCATAATTTTTTTTATTAGAAAATAAGAGTTTGCCAATCATGTTCACTAGCATTAGAGATGGTATTCATGTATTAATTTTTTTTGTGTTCACCACGACTTTAGTACAAAAGAGATTAACCTCATTCAATGTCGTGGTGATTAGTGTATTATTAAGCAACCTTGATCGCATTCTTTATAATATTTTTATGGAAACATTTGTATTTCCTCTCAAGCCCTAGGGTTGTTCACAAAAACTTGAAAACTCTAACAATTCCATTGATTTTTCCATGCAAATTCAAAATTGATAGCTATGCAGCCAGTGGATTCATTAGATCTAGAATGTTGAAATTTTCAAAATTGGATTTAAGTTTATGTTATGTTATGAACCTTGCACCTTAAAACATAAGAAACCAATAACTCCAATCCTATTTGAAGGGGAAACATCCTTTTATCATGAATACAATGCACAACACGAGAATATTATGATCCTAAGACTATGTTTCCTTAGTGTATATACAAGAGACAAAGGGGGTACAATTATAATAAAATAGCACCGTGGAAGGTTTTAACCTACATAATAATATAACAAGAGTAGTATAATAACTCAACATGTAGGACTTAATAATGTCTACTAGGGTTAGCATGGGGCTTATATACAGTATTAACATGACCCTTCATTTTAAACAAGTGTTGTCTTCAATGCTTCACTAATCGCTAGTGATTCCGCATGAATAACTCATTTCCATGTCACCACTTCCGTTGGTAGGTTCTTCCATTTGATAAGTTAATCCACAATTGTTGGATTCTTTGGCTATTTAATCCTTGTATCAAGGATCGTTCCTACTTAATATGATTTTCCCTTCTTCATTTATCTCTAATACACTTCCAAGCTACAATGAATAGCATGGTCATGATCTCGTAGCAAGTGGAAGAACCTTTAAATTATTCCAAATACATTGGAATGATTTTTATATCATTATGAAGATCCCCTAACATAGATAATATTGAAATTTTAACATTTAGTGAACTCAATTTTGCAATTACACCATGGTGTCCCTTTTAAGTAGTTTTATCATTCCATTAAAAATTATCACTTTATAAGTTTTTCCATGGATACATCTAAGCTTAATTTCCTTGCCTTCGAGGAAAATATTACAAGAGTTATTCAAAATTAAAGGTCATTGTCCCCAATTATTGTAATCATTGGGATCTATACAATGTCATCACCACCATTGTATTGCAATCATCGCACGATTAAATAACTACTCCCATTATTGAGCATAACATCATGGACACATATTTGAGCAATTTATGGTACATCTATCCGCAATCATTACTGAGACTTTGGTCAGGATATACTCCACAATTAAGAATATTTTATAATTTGTAACTAATGAACTTATGAGTATTTTCATAATCAAATAACCCTATTACATTTTTCTTTTCGCATATACTTCTATCTTCGAGGGTCCGCAGTATTGATTCCAACCAAGCATGACAAGATCTTGTGATGGTTCTAATTATTGATCTTCTTCCTCTTCGCAGTATATGTATAAAAAATTATTGTCACCATGTTTATGCCCCTTTATTTACTTTCTATCACAATTGAAGCATAGTAATTTTGTTCTTATTTCATCAATTTGCTGAGGTGTCAACCTTGTTGGTTGAGTGAGGTTAGAAGAGGGAGCATGATTTTGTTCATAATTATTAGTGACTAGTTTTTTAGTGGTCATATTTTTACTCAACATTCCTTGTTGGACTAGCAATATGGTCTAGATAACTCGTGTTCAAAGAAACATACCTCATGTTGGATTCTTTCCTTTAAAGTTTCAATAAATAGATTTAACACATTATTCTATGAAATGTTCTTTACCCCAAGACTCAACCTTGAATTTTTGAATGTTCTCTAACACCGGACCTTTTTATCAAAGTTTTACCAATTGACTAAAGAATGTATTTCTATGAATATTTGCATAATGTTATTTTCTAATTATGTGCCAAGATATAACATATCTTCTTTTTCATTTCACAAAGTCATCGATACCATACATATTGTAATTGTTCTAAAAACATTGATGCGATACTTGTACCTCTTGTAAATTTTCCACATGGTGTTGATCAAAGTATTTCTCCATATAGGATATACATGTTATAGGATTATCACCATCAAACTTCTCATATTGATATTGAGAATGTATTAGTCCATTGGAAATAATTTCCAGCGTCGATGATGTGGTTTTGGATTGAAAATTCATGATTATGGATCCATGATTGAATATTTTTTCTTCTAATTGTGAAAAAATACTCCTCGTAAATGATTGAATTCTAACACAATTGTTCTTATTTTCATCATTTCCTTGCATCTCAAAATCCCTTTTAGGGAAGAGACTTTAAGAGAACATTTTGTAATTATTTTATGCATTTTTTATTTCTTCATCATTTTCGGTTATATCCTTTTCAACTTGATCCATCATTTCTCTTAAATATATATTTTTTAAACCTCATAAATCTATCTTTACAACATATGATCCGTAACACTCCCTTGCCACACCTACCCAAGTAATCGCCCAACGAGACTAAAATTGTGAAGAGAGGCTAGTATAATGAGATTCAACCCCCATGTGACCTTAAGGGAAGTGGAAATGATGAAAACAACCTGGCGTATCTTGTACAACAACCACAACACCTCGGTGAGGTAACCCAACCATTCAGACTTTTTACCTCGGGTCAAACTGATATTTCGACTTCTTTATTCATAGTCAAGTAGGAATAACATTGCATTCCAGGGCTAGAAGGTTATAGCCACAAACCTACACATCAGATGCCGGGTTAGGCCCCAAATTATCGTTCCGTGTTTGTACCTCCGGATTTGAGCCACATTTTCAAGCCTAGAGCCTGTGTCACCGCGAGAACTTGATGAAAACTTAAGGGATGATAAATAAAAAATAGGAAAATGATATTGAATCAGTTACATTAATAAGAACTCATCTGACTCCCTCCTATCCATGAGAATATTTTTGTCAAACGTGTCACAAATGCTGAATTTAGACAGTGTAAACAATAATGGTATTAATAGGTCTCATACTTATCTGACAATCACTAAATTTATCCCTTAAATCTTTAAATACGCCTATTTTACCATAGATACATTGTGTATTCATTTACACGTAAAAATATGGATAGAGACATACATCATCACTAATCAAATACATGCTTATAACCATCACAATAACCAATACAAAAATTGAATGGATACAACAAAAATAGAATCCAATTAGAAAATTATACATTTTCATACCAAATACCAAACGAATGAGCTTCTCATTTATGGATATAAAAACCAACCGAAGATGGGACTTCCACGTTCCACTCGACCTCAGATCGGGCCGAGCCAAATCTCTTCTCGCCCAATCACCCTCGTGCCATATTCAAACTATGGCATCCCGAGGATAAACCATCTCACCCTCATCAAATAGAAATAACGATTTACCTTGATCCTCACCCAATCACTAGGGAAAACATAAGCATGGATATCACCTGATTATCTCTCTAAACCATGAATAAATTTCTTGTCTCCTACTCTCTCAAGCCATCAGAACTCCACAACAATCGGGTAACTACACCCTAAATCGAGACATACTCCGTAGGATTTTACTATATATCCCAACTCGAGATTCCCAATCCCGAATGGAGAGCAAACCAATCTCCTTGTGGCTTTACCATAATCAAAACCTATATTACTAGACCCAAACCGAGGTAATACATGAATCGGTTCCATAACCATTCGATCCACTCACTTAGCTTCGAATCCAAATGAAAATCCATCTAACCAAAACATGAGAAATCCACAACACCATGGCTATCTATAAATGGTAAGCCTAGTCCGAGTAGCCGCATCACACCCGGAAAAAAACCCATGCCAAGACAACAAATAACCACATGAAATAACATGCATACCCAAATATAGCAAGGAAATCATACATGAAAATCACTACCTAGAAAGAACTTAATAGCCGCTTGATTCCTTCTCCTCCTTGCTTCCTTCTTCTTCCCACTTTCTTGCCTTTTCTGTTCAATTGAAGTGTTACAAAACTCCAAGTGTCCAAGAGTGAGTGAGAGAGAGAGAGAATAATGGAGAGCTCCAAAATGTACTAGAAAAAAGGTACCAAGTGTGATCCTCACAAGCCTTTTTATAAAAGAGGCTCTATTTTCTTCATTTTCCATTATTTTCCTTCATTTTATCTCCTAGATGAAACCCGTGACCTTTCATCTCCCTTTTCTCCCAATTTTATTATTTTCATAAATAAATGTGCCAAAAATTCCATTTAGCCTTTCCAAAGCCTTTTCCAATTTCCTTAGCCATATAAGCCAAATGAACACCCACTAGGATGTTTTCCCCAACATTCAAATTGGAATAAGTGTCCCATAAACCATGGTTATTGTTTTTTTAACTTTATTACATGGAATTTTCACCAGGATGTTATACGACCATCCATTTCATTAACTTTCTATTTGAGAGAACCTAAATTCTAAGTCTTCAATTTCTTCATAAATCCTAGATTAGACTTAAGGAGGCTTAATTTGTGTAGTATCTTTGGGATCTTTCTTGGAGCCATGTGAGAAAATGCCATTACTCCTTTTTATTAATGGTTTGTAGTCACCCAATAAAAAATCACTCTTCTAATCAAAAATTTGCATTACCCGTAAATATTCTACCTTAAAACATTGATTTGGAGGACATTTGAATGGCTGACCTTTTTCATGATATATCCTTGAGATTGAGCCTCCCGGATGTAAATTTTGTTTTCTAATATTTTGATATGTCTTGTATGTATTTCCGTAGGCTTCCGACCAAAATTTGGTATGACAAGTGAAAATTGTGGTAAATTTCCCAAAATTTGTCGATTTCTCACCTCTTCAAGTTGAGAAAATTATATACCATTCCATGTGTCCAATTCTAATATAATTAGGAAATCATTATGTGAGATAGTTATATATGTTTCCTCATATCTCTAAATATATAACATTCCAAAAAGTACATAAAAGAAGTTAGAAGAAAAATACCAAGCTGACTTATTTGAAACTAATTTCAAGATCGTTTCTTGCAAATCATTTCCATAAAGTGCATATGCAAAAGTATATTAAAAATATATGAAATTTCAACCACATTTTGACCAAGAACTTGTGTGAACATGGTCCAATTTTAAACTTCTTAAAACATCTAAGAAAATTTATAGTGAAAATGCCAAACTAACCACTAGTACAAAATGGCTAATTTGTTACTAAAAAAAATGACTAAAATTTGCATATAAACGACTATTTTTCGATCGGTGACCAATAGTAGCTAATTTACGCATCTTATAACGCGACCAACTTTTGGTCGTTTTTAGCTTAGTTATTAATTGGTTATCTCAATTTTGTTATCTAGTTGTATATTTGGTCATTGATTTAGTCATTGATTTGGTCACTAATTTAGTCATTCATTTGGTCTTTCATTTTGTCATTGATTTAGTCATTCATTTGGTCTTTCATTTTGTCACCGATTTAGTCATTCATTTGGTCACCGATTTGTTTTTGATTTGGTCATTAAATGTCACAATTAATGACCAAATACACAAAAATATATTACTATATGATCACCCAAGAAAACCAATTAATGACCAAAGAACTATGACCAACATGTTGGTCGTGTTATAAGATACCGTAAATTAGCTACTAATAGTCATATATATGCAAATTTTAGTCATTGTTTGAAACCAATTAATAACCAAAGAAATGTGACTAAATTTTAGTCGTGTTATAAGATACTCGTAAATTAGCTACTAATAGTCAAGTATATGAAAAATTTAGTCATCATTTGTAGTCACAAATTTATCATTTGCAATAGCCATTTATTCATTATATAAATGACTAATTTAGTAGTTTATATGCATTTCATTAATAATCATTCTAAATGAATAATTTAGTTGCATATTCATTTTATTTGTGTTCATTATTATTCGACATAAATTAATTTGTATGATTTAAAAAATGTCATACAATGTGCATGTTCATCTAATATGAAAACACAAAGTCGCATATTTTAATTACAATACTAAACAACATCAAATGCAACTATAAATAATTTCAACCACATAAATTATATTATATGAAATGTTAAAATATTACAATATGAGTTTCCAACTTTATATTAGTTGGACTACACTTACACATGAAATGATGTTTCATCACTTCAAAACATTATCGTTGTGTTGTCAAGGCATTAAGGTGAATTCACCAACTCAAGACTTAATCATCACTTATATGTGTTCATGCGAGATATTGGTTCTAAGGGTATCACCAAACCAGCTTCTCTCTCTTTTTTTGCATTTGTCGCTCCAATGTTATCGTTCTTCTCTTTTTCAATTCATGCTTCTTACCATCAATACTAATTTCATTTTCCTTTCGAAAACAAAATAAAATGCAATGCACCGTAAGAAATGAAAAACAATGAACACTAGAATATAATATAAATTAGACTATAAATAGTTTATACAACATATACCTTAACATCAACAATGTCAAAGCAATTTTCCTTCAACATCAATTTCTCGCAAAAATAAATGTCTAATGCTATTATTTCCCATTTCTCAACATGTTACATACGATAAATTGAAAATCACATAAAACCAAGAGCAAACCCTTTTCTAACCAAAATAAACAAACAAACAATGCCTCTAATAAAACTTCATTATAATATTAGCAAATGAAAAGAGAGCTAGTGGACCATTTGTGTTGTTTGACTTCATTTACTTTTTGTTATAAAGTGCTCAAGCTTCAAGAACCAACAAATGTGAGCACGAGCTAAAAACGAACAACCATTCACTAGTCAACATGAGAGATCACAAATAAAACCACAAAATTGATTAGGCATTAAAATTGTGAGCGTACTCACATTGAAATTTTCTTCTGAGAAATACCTCAAAATCCCCTCGTTTCTAATAGTCACAAGTTATGTACCTCCATCCTTGATTTCCCTTGTTATATCTTGAATAAAGAATATCCCTTCAACAACCAATTTTGCGAGAATCCTACCAAGTAACTCAAAAGCCTTGCGTGCATCAATAAGAGTATCCTCCAATGAAAATAGTACAATCTCCAACTCAGAAACATCAAAATTATATATAGTTATAATGTTGAAAAGTGTAACTAGGTAGGTCTTCTCGTAATGACTATGTAACTAGCATTTGCACCGAGAGGTGCAAAGTAACGCCTGTGAGTGGGGAAAACAATAATTAAGTGAAATATATGGAAATTTTAGTTCCTATATATATTTCAAAGAATGTAATAACAGAGGTTAAAATTTAAAAGAAAGTTACACTAACATAAAGGAACACTAATATAATTGTCCCGTAATAATGGCATAGTAATGATGGTATCGAAGATCCTTCAATAGTCGCTCCAAGGAGATTGCTCTAGCTCTTCAAATGATTCAAATAACTATCAAAACTAAATATTCAAACCTACTCTAAATCCATCGTCAAAAGGTTTTCAATGTGCTAGAAAGGGGTATTTAAAGGTTTTTTAAAAAAAACTTTCAATCGCCGGCTACAAGATCGTTTTAAGCCGGTCCAAAACCTCTTCTAACAACTTTAAAAAAGATGTCATACAAACACCTTCAATAAATTGCTATACAAAAACACTCTATGAAGTAATCCATAGAGAGAACACACCAATAGCCTTAAGAGGGAAATGAAAAGTTTATCTCAAGAAGCATTTTACTCTAAAATACATCAAAATCGTTAACATCAAACCAAAATTTGTAATTTTCAAGATCCTAAGTTCAAGACCAACTACCCAATACCTAGCAAACTTGACAAGAAGACCCTGAATGTTTGTACGCTATAAGACAAGATGGTCAACAATGTCATGAGTTATAGCAAGCACCTACAATTGCTTCAAGATGTCTTATCTTTTTAACTGATCCATCATCATGAATTTGTCTAGCATTCTCTCAATCATCAAAATCAGCATTGTCAAGCTTTAAAAATATAGCATTCACTCCAATATAGAAACAAAAATATGCATTCACAACTCAACTTACCTGCATTCTCATTGGCCTCATTCTTAAGTTGTAAGTTGATGCCATACTCATGTAGTAAGCTCCCCGTCATGGACCACCATTCCGCCCACCGAAATAGGATGACCACTCAAAGTTAAGCCATAAGTGTATACCTTCAAAGAAGCATGACAAAATAATTCTAGAAACAATTAAATATCATATTGGAAAATCAATTTCTCATCATGTGTATATTAGGTGTGATAATTATTGTCTCTTTGCAACTAACCACCATTTCGGAGTTGGAAGTTCCATGTCCTTTTCCTAAAAAGTCTCAGACTCGCGTGTATTGTGCCCAGAATAACATCAAAAGTTTGAATTTTTTCCTTTGGGGCAAATGGAGAAATTAGCTCAATGTGTTGTGTATCAAGAAGAATATTAATTAGAAACATCTCAAAATCTCAAAATCATTTTATGATTCATATCACAACTTTCGCATCAAAATTGCCATGAGAAAGAATGGTCTATTTAGTATCTAGGAATCTCAATACTTCGTTAATATTTCCGTCAACAAGGAGACTACAAAAGTAGGACAAATTATCCCTTCTATATTCATTTGGAAATGATCATCCCTTCAATCATGCATCATCAAAAAAGTTGGGTTTGCCCCAAGTCAAATTTATGTACCAATTTGGTAAGCTCCATAAAGGCTAGGCCTAATAAGCTCTCGCCACGTTGCATCAATTACAATGAAGTTCTTGTTACCATTCTAGCTCTTCAAATGATTCAAATAACTCGTGGAAAATAAATATTCAAACCTCGCTCTAAATCCATCATCAAAAGTGTTTTCAATGCTAGAAAGGGGTATTTAAAGGTTTTTTAAAAACTTTCAATCGTCGACACAAGATCGTTTTAAAGTCAGTCCAAAAGTGCCTTCTAACAACTTTAAAAGATGTCATACAACCACCTTCAATAAACTCGCTATACAAATACACTCTATGAAGTAATCCATATAGAGAACACACCAATATCCCGAAGAGGAAAATGAAAAGTTTATCTCATAGCTACATTTTTACCTAAAAAATATTCATATCAAAATCCGTTAACATCAAAATCTCGTTAATGTCAAACCAAAATTTTGTAATTTTCAAGATCCTAAGTTCAAGACTAACCGCCCAATGCCCTTAGCAAACTTGACAAGAAGACCCCGATCGTTTCGTACGCTATAAGACAAGATGGTCAACAATGTCATGAATTATAGCAAGCACCTACAATTGTTTCAGCATGTCTTATCTTTAACCGATCAAAGGGAAATCTGATTTTCTCAAATGATAATTTTACATGTTTAGCTTGTATGCTTCGGGTTCTATGATTACACCCTCGCTGAGGGTGTTGTAACGATCGGGTGACAAGTTTTTGTAGTGTAACTCAAGGATTCTTGCATTTTATAACGTAACCTTATCCCGTTTTGACTCATCATTATACCTTTCTTACATTTACTTGCTGTTCGGGAATCTTTCATTTTACAACCTAACTTTGTTCCGTGTTGGCTCATTATTATATCTTTTTCAGCTTGGAAAAGAAATACCGAGCACAATTCGAAATGCTTGGTTAAATTGGAAGATTGTCTCGCATATAAAAATGTGTAAAAGAACCTAATCTATTCGATGAGTGATTTAACATGATTTAAAAAATTACCTAATCTAGACCATAGGAGTCAAGGGGGCTAAAGGGCCGGGTTATTCTAATGACCATATTCGCTAATCGTGTATAGGATTTTTAGAGGCAAAAGCTTCGTGAAGATGGAACTAGTTGAATTCTAGCATAGAGCGTGGTTCTTATTACCAAATCGACAATATCATGCTTTCACATCAATTCTTTTTCTCTATGTGAAAATTTAACAAGAGAGGCTCTTTGGAAATGCATAGAAATAGATGAAAAATAACTTAATAAGTGAATTCTCATCTCGCTCGTGTTATCGTGGCTCGCAATTGAAGAAGGTAGGTACAAGACCCGTTGTTAATGGGGATGGAAAGTCTTTCCCAAAGTCAAAAATTTGGCAAAAGATTAACAACAACTTCAAGAGAGCCCAAGGTTTGCTCATAATCCTTACTACAAAGATATGTAAAAGCACTTAGTTTCAAGTTGCTAGGATATAATTATCTACGAATACATAAAATTTTAACACTTAGCACGTAAAAGCTAAATTCAATGCTCGAAATGGATCCGACTACGTATGTTTACTGAAATGGACTTTGATAAATATAGATCTAAGCTTGAGCCGCAATATTGTTTTCTTCATCACTAAATACTTGTAATAGATGTCTATTTTTAATTAACATCCGAGACCGAAACTTCAATCTAAAGGTTGATGTCGCCGAAGATGAGGGAAAAGAGGAAATTTATGGTGTTAGATGAGGACAAAGACAGAGGACCGCTTCTATAATAGGTCAAGTGATGCAGATGAGGATGAAAAACCGTTCCAACTGCGAACACGTTTTGATCTCCAACAAAGGGGAATTGGAGTAAGTATTTAAATCTTACAAGAGTGTGTGACATATCACGGATTCAAACATAGAGATTGTTCTGATTTTTCCATAAAATCAGCAAGAACCGAAATCGATGCTACACAACACGAAGGAAGGTGTTCGAACATGCAAATGGAATGGAATAAACAATTGTAGAATCTGGTGAGCTTTGCACAAATGTTGGTTATTATTTGAACCACGCTTTTCTACATTCTTCAATTTTGACTTTATTTCTTTTATGCACGGGAAAGCATATGTATGGACTAGCGCAAGCTGCAACAGGCTACCACAAAGTTCTAGAGGAAAATCGACAACTATACAATCAAGTTCATGATCTGAAAGGTGTCCTTCCGGTTCCTCTGTCATAGTGTTATAGTTTAACTGACATGTCTCAAAAATATTATAACTAAGTAGGAATTAGGGGTCCCTTTAAATTGTATATATCAAATCTGTTGCATCTTTATTCCCAATACAGTGTGAATGAATAGTTTTAGCTAATTCGATGTGGGGGGAACATATCCACAGCTTGTAGTAGGAACATAAAAGGCCAAAAAATGCTAGAAAAGGGCAGTTTACTGTGCATTTAAAGAAGCTTGTGCTCCCACTAATTGGGAAGTTGGAAACGAGGTTTGTTCAAAAGAGTAGGAGATGGATGAATGAACTGGGTAAGATTTCTTCCATACAGGTTCAGATGTATGAACAACTTATCTATGCTCCATCTTCTTGTGATTGTGGGCTCTGTGTTTGAATTGAGTGTTCAACCTTGCCTCGGGCCTGGAAGATGAGAATTAGCAATTATGGAAGAGAATATCAAATTATGTAATCTTATTTTACTCTGGCCTCTTCTTGCATGGTGTTGTGTTATCTTATTCTGCTCATAAAACGTAAACTTAGAAGTTGAGGCAGGGCATACTTGCTTGACCAAGCTGGTAGGGAAAGCACAACAGATGCCATTTGATAGGATAACAAATTTATGCTGAGTCTATGTTTCTTATTCTTCTTAGGAAGCATAAGGGTGTATTGCATAGTCAGACCATTCTTGCCTGGCCAATCCAACTGTCAGAGTACAGTGGATTATATTGGGGAGGATGGTCAAATTATGATTGCAAATCCTGCAAAGCAAGGAAAGGATATACATAAATCATTCACATTCAACAAAGTATTTGGAGCATATACTACTCAAGGTTGGCTCTTTTTTTAGAGTGTTGAAAACCTTTTACATGATTGTAAGGTGAAATCTCTTAAATCATAACATTATTCATGTTGAATTGCAGAGGAAGTGTTTTTGGATACTAGGAGATTGATCAGATTTGTTCTGGATGGTTACAATGTTTGCATTTTTGCATATGGGAAAATAGGTTCTGGAAAGACATATACAATGGTAATAACAACCATCTTCTAGTTAGTCAATTGCAGTTTGAAGCACTGTCTTGCAAAACTAATAAGGTAATGAGTTCACTGCTGAAGAAATTCTTGCCTAGAAATACTTTGCTCTAATTTTTGTGCCTTGCTTGTCTATACTGGTCCTAACTTCACATTTTTCTGGGGTGATCTTTGCTTCTAGAGCTGAACTGAATATGGACATCAGTCATCTTGTCAATTGTAGGAAAGGGGATTATGATTATATCCTCAGTTATATTTTCCATTGTACTTGCTGAATTCAGTGTATTGAAAGGGAATGATCTGCAAAGAAGTTATGCTGCCTACAGTTGAGTGATTGATTTTTTGGATCCCATTTTGATTTTATTTCATGGTCGAGCTGTTAGGTCCATTTGGAAGCTTTACAATCTAGAATGATCTTAGTTCCATCTTCAAAATTTCTCAACAACATAATATTATGAGGGCTATAATTTAACCATTGCCCTAATATGGTATATCTAATAACGACTGCTCACACAGACATTCTATGAGTTTTGATTATGTGTATTTTGCTTACTTGCAACAGTTGAAGCCTTGCCTCTTTATATCTAGTTAGTTTTGTATATGGTATTGTGTTCGGCTTTGAAATTATCATTGTCTATATCATTGGGCCTTCCTTTCGAAATTTCTTCTTAGATGGAGACTCTATTGTTCATTCAAGACCTCTCCCAACAATTATTCTTAAAACTAAGTAGGCCCTGCCAAGCCAAAAGATTTACATTTGTTCAAGATATTCCCAACTATGATTACTTAACTTCCTGGGCTAGGCACATTTGACACATGCTGGTGAAGATATGTTATCACACATTAAAAATATTCTATCACTCCAGCCTGAAATGTAACAAAATTGACAATTCAGCAGGACAAGAGCGCTTCACTTATTTTCAAATATTTGACAACTCAGCAGCACAAGAATTCAGAGGTTTGTGCCAGATAAATCTCATAAAATCAACCTGCAAGATGCTATAGAGCTTATTCTGCACACAACGATTTTTTCAGTTTATGCAGAATTTTTTGAAGCTGTGTTTTTTAATTCATTCTAAAATTATGGGTAAAACTGAAAAAACAGATTAGCTTATAACCTGTGATCATTTTTTCTCATACTAACAAAAGTTTGATCCCGTAGAGAAGGAAACTGCCTCAGCACCTCAACAGGTAGAAAATGTTTCACATAAGGGTTTTGAATGCTTGCAGCATATTAAGAAAAAATGGCCACATGAAGATTTGAGAGGTTGGTTCTTATGCTTCGGCTCCAAAGGAAAGTCTAAAATGCCAAAGGGTCAACTGGTGGAAATTTGAAAGAGAGAATTTATTTACCTATTAATGCCTTGTCTTTCTTTCAAAAAGTTGGTCTCAGAGCCCCCTCAACACTTGGTGATGTTCCTGCTAACTCCTAAGGTGATTACAGAGGACAATTGGGGTTCCTGAATGACGTATTACAGATATCAAAAAAAAGAAAGGATACCTTTATATATGAGGTTGTTGTTCAAATGATTGAAATATACAATGAACGAGTTCGTGGCCTTATTGTTTCAGATAGTTCCAATAAAAGACATCCTTCTTGATCATATGGAGTTGTATTTCTTGTTTTTAAATCTTTGGATTTCAGTTTCTCAGAATAAAATAATCCTTGACTCATAGCACATTGGAAATCCGCAACAATTCACAGCAGAATGGACTCAATGTGCCAGATGCAAATCTAATACCTGTTGCATCTACATCTGTTGTGATGGAGTTAATCAACCTTGGACACAAGAACCGTGTTGTGGGAGAAACTACTCTGAATGATCGGAGCAGCCGTTTGCACAATTTTTAAACACAATCTTCGGAGAATTTAAATAATACTGGTCTTTCTTGAAACCTATCTTCAAACAATAAAAACATTGTTTTGTTTGCAGTATTTTGACAGTGCATGTTCAGGGTAGAGATCTTACTTCTGGAACAATTCTTCGAGGGTGTCTTCATCTTGTTGACCTTGCTGGAAGTGAGAGAGTTGACAAATCCGAGGCCACGAGAGATAGGTTAAAGGAGGCATGGCATATTAACAGATCACTTTCAGCTTTAGGAGACGTTATTGCTACTCTTGCACAAAAGAGTTCTCATGTTCCTTACCGAAATAGCAAGCTCACACAACTGCTTCAGGATTCTTTAGGTAACAAATTCAATATTTTCCTTGATGAATAGTTATGGAAGGAAACTACCACTTTTCTCTAGTCTGGGGTGGTAATGATGTTGGAATTTTTTCTTAAGGTGGACAGGCAAAAACTCTAATGTTTGTAACTCTAATGTTTGTGCACATAAGTCCTGAATTAGATGCACGTGGGGAGACAATCAGCACTCTAAAATTTGCAAAGAAGGTTGCAACTGTTGAACTTGGTGCTGCACGTTCCAACAAGGAAAGTGGTCAAGTTAGGGAGCTGAAAGAACAGGTTTGTGTTAGAATGATTCTTGAAAAATATGTTGCTTTCTGAATGATAGTCTTATTTGTTCTCCATGGATCAAAGGGACTAAAAACAAGGGATATTTTAGTCTGTTTGTTTGAGGACCTATGAGTAGTTGAAGAATCTTGATAATGAATGCTGTCAACTAGAGCACTCAAGAGTCAAAGGTTTCCTGATCTTTGATGTTGCAGATTGCTAGCTTGAAGAATGCACTGGCAAAGAAGGTAGCAAAAATTGAGCAGAGAATGAGGATTGGTGTCTCACCAATAACTAGGGATTCCAGAAACAATCCTGAAATACAAAGAATGAGGACTGGTTTCTCACCAATGCATCAACAAATGCAGACCATTTTGTGATTATATATGGAAACAATCCAATGATATTATCCGAAAAGTGATAGATATTTTTTCAGGCTTTTAAAAGCTCGCATAATATATAATTGGAACAAACTTTTATTACTAGAAATCAATCAATTACTTATACATACCACTAAAAGTGGCAAAATCTCTATAACCTTTGATCACCTTGAACATCAAGCACACTAAGAACCTTGAAAATGGGGTCTAATAACATCGCCAAAGATCTAAAATTGACAAAGCACAATTTAATGATTATTGATTAGTCAAAATTACCATGTGGGTCAACTACTCATGTCAAAATGATGGTATATTGGATTAGGTGTGGGTTGCACTTTCATTTGAAAGAGTGAACACAACGTGGATAAAGAAAATTGACTACACTAGGAACCTCGACAATGGGGTTCTAATAACATGGCCAAAAATCCAAGAAAGCTGACTAGGTTGGCCTTAGCCTAAAATAGTCAATATTGAAAAAATACAATTTCTTGACACCTTTAAAGGGTTCATGGAAAATATATAACATACTCTATTCACATTGCAATTGAAAAGAAATCTCAGAACTAATTCGGATTTTTTAAAGGTAATATGGCTTTCCATCCATTGAAAGAAACATTAAAACACTCTCAAAATGATTCACTATAGGTTGTTTAACAGGTGACACTCACACAACATCTGGAATAAATAACCTAGGCACCTTAAAATAAAGTATTCTTTCAACTTTTGAGATGGCAGGTTGATAATTAGTGTTGCAACATTCTTTCACTAGATCCATTGTTTTGCAACCAGTCAAAAGTTTACTCCGATTAATTTGTTGTTCAACCTATTTTACGCTCTTAATAGGACTAGAGCCTTTAGTGAGAGTTGATGGTTTAGCAGAACAAATCAAAGGAATAATATCATTTGCACCCTCACTTGTCAAGATATTTTGAACGTATGAAAATCAATAATTTGCAACTGTTGTATTCAAATAAGCCACACATTGAATTTTTTGGACTTCCCAATAAGGATATGAAACATTGTCTCTTGTTGTGGACAACAAATCACATTGCGCAGGTATGGTGCTAGTGAGCTCCAACACTAAAATACCATCCCACTTACTATATATGTTGCTGCTTTAAAATATTGAAAGCACAAAGCCTTGATATGACTGGGACAGTTGAATTTCGAAAGAAAGGGTGTAAGGGAGAAGGAGAAAGCAATGGATTCAATGCATCAGGAGAAACACTAGGGGAAGAAGGCACAAGAAGAACATTTATTTCTGCTTCCTTTTGGATTGCATCTGGATCAACTGAAATGGGTTGCTTTGTATCTCTGGCATTTGGTTTTGCCTTTGATTTTGGCATTGATGGTAATCTTACCAAACAATGGAATGCATCTCATTTATGTTAGAGGCGAGTGCATATCTGTGGAACAATCATCCCCAGTTGTAGCTCCAGGTTCTTATGTTTTTTATGCTTGAGCTGTTGAGTAAAATTACAATTAGTTTGATAGCCAATTGGGACATGGAGGGAAATATGGGTGGTGGGCCATGGAGGTATGCTTGATCAGGGAACTTATTTTATGCTGAAGGAGCTAAGGATATATCTAAATATTTATCATATTGTATGTATTTGCCACTTCATAGTTGCATTCACCATAATATTCTTCATGTTGATAGGTCTTCTACTGAAAATACTGATCTTGATCAGTTTGTAAAAATGTCTTTTGTTTCCAATGAGGGGATGATAAAGTGGAAAATGTTGGCACTGAATCTAGAGATTTATATGTCTTATATTAGTGATACATTCTCATTTGAAATTGGAACAAATAATGTTCCCATTGGAGAGGGTATTTATGGCTTAGTCGATTTCAACCAATATGGTGAGATAGACAAAAAATTTGGATGCTAGAAACCCTTTCAGACTAGCCAATAAAGTGAAGTGATTCAGAGAAAGGCTTCTAAAAGATGCCAAATTCTTTCCACCCATATATTCTTTACAAAAATATTAGTAAATATCATATTATGTTTCTTATAATCTATGCTAAGATGAACTACCAGAGAAGTAGAGCAGAGCAGGTGGTGTCAATTGACCGAGTCCACCAATGAATAACTTAAATTTAAATTTGAGTGTTACCCTAATCCCTGAAATCGTATTTTTAAATTGTCTGAATTGAGTGAACAAATGAGTTAATTAGATCCGAGTTAGTACTAACCTTGAAGTGACAAGGCCTTCGGTCCTATCACTGCCATCCTATTCATATTCTGCCACCCAAAACACACCTGGAACCCTGTAATCAAGTAGTAGTGGTAGCAGAAGCCAGCAAGGAAAAGTAGTGCCTACTTTTGATGTTCACACCCGATAAGTTTAACAGTCTTTATGGGGCAAGAGGTATGCAAGTTGAAAATTTTATTATTATGGATGCTTTTCCCTGAGCACAAAGACTGTGCAGTATGAATAGAGATATATAGACCTGAAGCTGAACTCTCAAGCTTAGCAAGTTATCCAGCGTATATATATATATATATATATATATATATATATATATGCAGTGCTCTTTCACTGTTTACACCAATCCCAATATGAGAAGGGTGAGCACCTTTTTAGAAAAAAAAACCTCTTTTATTCTTTTTTTTGAGGTCTGAGGGTTTGGCTGTTTTTCTTGGGTTTTGATTTAGTGGGGCTGTTTATAGCAAGTCTGGTGTGAGAGCTTGGCTTTGGCTTAAATATTTGCTACCCATTTTTATGCACACGAGGGCCGTTCAGTGGCCTCAGAACCTTCTACCCCAAGTGGATTTTACCACTCATTTTCCAAATGATTAACCAGTCATCAAAGCCCAAGGAGAAGATTTTAATTTGAATTTTTTTTCTTCCCATGTTTTTAAGGTTGTGCAGGCTCAACTTTTGAAGTGGTATCTCAACAACTATTTTGTGTTTTGTGTTCTTACTTGAAGAACAAGGCTGCAGAACTGTGCTAGAGAATGAAATATATGAATAACTGGCTTGCCTTCTCTCTGTCACCAGACTTAGCAATTGATGTTTCAGCTTCTGCAGATTAGTCTGCACAGCCACAACAGTTATCTTCAGTGCCCACTACTTTTAACTGCTTGCCGGCTGCTCAAATGCCTTGTTCTACTCTCACTTATCAGAGCTATGGAGTTAAAAGTGAAACCGGGGGAAACTCATTCTCTGCACCAATGCCCATTTTCTCACATAAGGCTAGCTCTCCTCTAACATAAGGGATGAATCCATGATAAGCCTACAGATCTGTCCTTCAAATGCTTAAAAACAGAATTTCAAAATGATATTGTTTTTGTCTTTTAAGATTTAAAATGGAAAGCTAGGCAAGACCTAGTTCCTAATCCCTGGGCTACAGACTCTAGGAAACAAACAAAACTTTAAAATTGATGAAAAATATATGAGTCATCACAAAACAACCACACAGAAAGTGTTATCAGTCAATAATATATCCAATAAATATGTAACAGTGCTATCTCCTAATAGATGGAACATTTGAAGACAATGTGCTCCCCCAACTTGATCTCTTGTAAATCACATAGCTGAAAATTTCATTTGAGGTGTGTGATGCAGTGACCTATCTCAAACCAAAGCTAGTGGGAGCCCACCCTGAATGAAACAAGGGGAATCCCTTAGCTACATAAAGCACTCAAAATAATAAAATGACATATTCAAGCTAATGCCCTCAAGGAGGGAAATCCAAGTGATTTGGATGTAGTTTGTAGATATGCTCTCTAATATCCTAGGTTAAGTCACATTTATATAGTAGGAGCTGACCTAGAGTGTCCAAATATTACCTAAAAAGGGAAAGTTTATTGATAGAAACGGCCACTAACTGAAGCAGTTAAGAAGAACCCACAACAACTACACCAAGGAGGGGTCTATTGAAGCAATAACCTGAACTCCACCTAGATGATAGATTGAGGAATTGCATGTTAGCAGTAGATGAAGCATCATGATATAAGGTTTTAGAATCACTCTATCCTATCCCAATCAACCCAAAGCAAGCCAAGTCCCCAGACCTTGAATCCATAACGGGTCATGGCTCTAATGATCATGTCCAAAGAGGTGCATCTTGAATAAAATAGATAAAATAGATTTGTTAAAATAAACCATTCTTTGGCTAGAATGACAAATTTGTGGAATGAGCATGGGGTGTCCATTTTCTCTGATGGATGGACCAATGTAGAAGTTAGCAACAACCTTCAAATTTGACCAACCACTTAAGTTATAAACTAAGCTACCATGTATGGATCAGATGACATGATTCAGACTACCAATTCTCATGAACCACCCATTCTAATACGTAAAAACCATCATATATCTAATCCTATTCCCCATCTCCTGATTGACGATCATAATAATTTATCCATCCATGGCATTTCAATCACATACATACTAAAAGGCTCATTAAAAAAAAAGAAACTTCTAACTAGACTATACAAGCAACACCTGACATATTCACAAAAATAGACACCTTAAACTCCTAGACCCCGATAGTAGATTGTATTAGCTTCAAATCAGACACATATTCTGGCAACGACCCTTGCCATTGCAATTTTGGCCTTTTGAGCATCTAAGTCTCTCATTTGGGTACCCATTCATCAATGAATGAGAAATCCCATACCCCAGAAATTCAGAATCCAAAGACAAAACTGGATAACCATTCATCAATTCATGAAAAATCTGAAATCCCACCCCCTCTGTCACCGATACTCATGCCTAATCTCGTCTTAGACACATAATAGCAGTAGCAGAGTTTCTGCAAACAGCCCAAATCAACTCAAATTTTTTTCTCTTCTATAACATCCGAGACGCTCCATATATCAACGGATGACGGGGAGAGTCCACTAGCAACGGTCTCCAAGGAAAACCTAGTGCCTCATGGTTGGATAAATATGCTTGGTCAAAGTTGCAAACCCCAACCAATGGTCCAAAACCCCAAGGGCGGTTGATGTGGCAGATTTACTTTGATCCCAAAGCATGGATGATGTGGCAACATAATATTGACTAATTTAACTACGGTGACATGGCAGTTTATCTTTAATTCTTGGGGTTAGAATAAAATTATTAAGATTGAAAAGGTAATTCTAGTAGTTAAAGGACTTTTTTATGTTCCAAAAGCAAGAGAATAATTTATTGAATTAAATGTACATTAATTCTTGGTCCAGACTTTAAAAACTATTATGGTCCAAGGGAATAATTTTTGGATATGAGTGTGATTATTTTATGGCACTAAGAGAGTCAGTTTGAAAATAAGATTAGTTGATAGTCTGAAAATTAATATATTCTTTATAGTAGGTTGGTCCAACATAAGGGCTCCTCAGCCTCTATAAAATGGCGTGCCCTTGCTCTTCATGAATATCGAAAAATTCTTCGACTCTTCTATTTGCCTCCCTATGGAAGCTTTGATAGATCTGACGAGGAGGGTTAATGGTTGAAATTTGTACTTTTGGGGTAATGGCATTCGTTGGGGTTTAAGGGTTATACATTTGTTTGGGATTTTTTGGGTGTCGATTGTTTGTAGGTGCCGTTGTAGAATAATTCCCTCACAGAGTTTTGTGGGGCACTGAAGAATTGTTCCGTTTTGATCTATTTCAGGAACAACAACTCTAAGAATCCTTTTTGGCACTTGACATTAAGAACAGGTAAAAGACTCATCACAGGGAGTAGTATTGTAAAACTATGAATTTTGTACACCTAGTAATAATGTAAGTCCTTACTTTGAGTTGATCATTGTAGAGCTGTGATCAAGTCACCAAAAGCTACCAAAATAGTTCTAAGCAGTTGTGTTTGGCATTGGATTCCCTGCAAACCTAAAATAATGATTCTTCAGAACCAACGAAAAAGCCAATGAGATAACATCAAAATATATGCGGCCTACATCACTGTGTCTCTGAGTGTATAAGTCTGTCATCTCTGTATAAAAGGGTTGATCAGCAGTTTAAGTATTCAATGAAGCAGCAAGTGGTAGAGACTTAGTATTATTTATGCGACTTAACAGAGGATCTGAGCTAAAACACATCAAGATGTTTGGCATTAGTTGTAGGAAAGACACCTTGTAGAAAATAAGCCTGCGGCCCTGTAAAACATGCCAGATCTGTGCCAAATGTTATAAAATACAAGAAGTTCCACCCTGGAATAAAGATCCAGATCTGAAGAAATAGAGTTGTCTCTATATGACAAGGGAACCTTATGATTGTGAGCAATTAATTTATAAGACATGTGACCTGAAGGTGTGACTCTCTAGTGACATTGTTAACCGTAGCCTGAAGTGACCTGATAGTAACGTGACCCATATACAACAATGGTTTTTCTACTAGAAAGATGCAACAGTATCAATGAACTACGAAATCTGTAGGGTGTTATCTACAATAATCAGTAGTGATGTGTTATGGTTCATAGATACTTGATGTAGCAGTAACCCTGTATGGCATTTTCAATATGGCAATTGTGCCTCTGTTTGACTACGTGATACATGGCTAAGCAATGAGAACTGCCAGTAGTAGTAGTGTGCATGATACAACAATATTTATGTATTGTCATGTAATTCAAATCACTGAAGGTTGTTGTCGAAACTTATGCTAGGATTTGAAAAGTGCAGTGACCCTAAGGTCACAAGTAATCTTGATGAAAATTGACAGCAGAATGGTCTCATATTAACAGTGCATAAACAATTGTGTTTGGGAGTGTGCACTGATTGAGGTTCTAAACAGAAGTGATTGCCAACATGAGTATGTCTTTGTTGTAGAACAGATTCATTTTGTATGCTGGTGTAGATATATTTCCAAGACTTGATTGATAAGCTAGGGTTTGCAACAGAATATATGCTGATATTGAAGCTGAGCTATGGGTTGTAAGGGTTGACATTTTGATATGCATGATAGAAGCAATGCCAGTGAAGAAAAACAGTATAATGACATTGCTTTATTATGGCAATGAAACCTTGAATGAACAGTGAAATTTTAGTAAGCTCATGATAGCATTACTCCTTGACTGTATGACTCTAAGGGACCCTTGGTGATTGTGATAACTGGGCAGTAGCTTATGTGATAAGTTGGACAGTAATGTATACCAAAGTATTCATAACAGAGATATGTGACTGAACAATAAATGATGATACCTCTTGACATGACTTTGATGACATCACCAATTTTGATGACACCTGTGACATTGATACAATGATGGCAGTGGTGTTGTGATATAACCTTGATAACATGACAATATCTTTGATATATGATAGTGACCTAGTTTGGAAGTAATCTGTTGATACAACAAAATATTTGATAGTAACCTTGTAAGTGATTTGAAGTGACCTTGTTGATGGCAGTGATCTTCCTTTATCTTCTACCCTACCTTGACAACAATATTTTGATGTGGGAGAAACCTTGGTATATGGCAGTAACTTGGTGAACCTAGCATGCAATTTGATATGACAATGATTTTAATGACAACGCTCTCAATACATGACAATAACAATGTTCTTGGCAAATGGCTGTAACCCTTGACACGATAGAAACCTTATATAGAAGTGACTGTGATGTATATGTGACATTGAGATAGGGACATTATGACAGTAGTATTGTGCCAATCAAGTTGTAACAACATTACTGGAGCAATGATTTGATGACAACCGTGACCTTGATGTAGTGATGACATTGATGTTGACCTTGATTGATGTATGACCTTATAGAAATTGTGTAACAAAAGTGCAGTAGACCAGAAGCGGTGAAGCAGAAGGTGCAAAAGCAGAGGACAACAGTGAACAGTGTCAATAGTGGATAGAAGCAGTGGATAGAAGTTGGTTGGTTGATTGTAAGGGAGGCTGAGGACCCTTGCAAAATTATTCAACAAACATCTTCAGATTTTGGTAGTTTCGTACTTCCTTCCAGCATAGCTGGTAGATTGTGTATGTAATCATACATAATGCAAATCTTGTTTCGAAAACATATTTTGTGTATTTTTCAATTGATGTGATGCTTATGATTCTGTCTTGATTAATGCTCTGAATGTTTAAGGATTAACTAACCAATTGTGAAAAAAAAGGGAAATATTGATTCACCCCCCTCTTAGTATTTCCAAGAGTCGCTAACTCCAATGACATCGTCCGTGACTTCAACTCCTACAGACCTGAATGATTTCGATTCTGAAATCAACAGTGTCACTTCCCGCCTTTCCCACATCATCAGAGAGATATATTTGTCATTTCTTCATTCAACCGCAGTATTGATAGAGATAGACCTATGATTTCATCATATTCACCCACGGTATTAATCAAGGGGCATGATGTTACTATTCATAGTTCTTCTCCTCCCGATAAATTGATAGCATCCACAACATTTCAATAGATACAGAAAGGAAGATTCAATTTTAGAAACTCAAAGTCATCGAGTGCATAATGATATAGAAAATCAAAATATCATCCTCCCGTCAGTGCATAATGATACAGATAATCACAATATCATCCTCCCATCACTGGGGCTTGCAAGTATCAAATTAATTTATTACTAAGAGTTATCGGTCATTTAATTGGTTCTGGAATTATCTTCTTCTATGCCGTTAATTTGAAAAATATTTATAATTACCTTGAAATATGTGAATATTCTACAATTAAAGACAAATCCCTAATTAATATGCATCATGTGAATATTCTGCAACTAAAAACAACTCCCTAATGAATATGCATCGAAAACAATGAGGAGTATGTAATAATTTAGGACCGAGGTCATGAGGCTTCTGCTGATGGGTAACCCATCACTAAATGACTATGAGGATGATGAATATTATGATTTTTTTATAGAGAAAATTCGTTCAGAAATAAGAAGACTCGGGGTGGGAAATCTGTCTATTAGACCTAAAGAAATAGAGTCAAATCTAGCTGAGTCCAGTGTTTGGGAGAGCGAGAGTGGAGCTTCAATAGAAGATTCTCCATCATCATTTCGAAAAGTAGTGCCACAAGAAGATTATATTGAATATTTATACAAGAAATACTGAGAGAGGATGTATTGCTTGGATAATCTTAATAGTCAGTAGACCTATGCACTAGGAGTTTTTCAAAGCCATGAAACCTGAAAGCCTAAAGGGGTGGCTTCCAGGCGGAAGAGATATACTTTAAACAAGCCCTGCGATCACACATGCTTCCCACGAATCCTTGAAGAAAGTGCAACAGGACCTGGAAACTGTGTATGTCGGCCAGACTTGTTTGTCTTGGGAAGCCCTGCATTGGCAATACAGAAATTTCCAGGAGGCGGCATTGTATGGATCAGATGAGGATTTGTTTTATGACCACATGGCAGATCAGTTTCAGCAGTTTCAAGTTTTTTTGCAGAGGTTCTTAGATGATCAGTTTGAAGGTCCCAGGATTTGGTCAAAGGTTGCATGAAGGAAGCAGGGACAGAAGCAAATAAAATACCAGCAGCTTAGCTGGTTAGTATCATGGAGGAATCCATAATGATATTCTAGGATTTTGTTGGGTTTGACAAGCACAAAAGTTTGGTGCAACACCAAATGTTGAATTTTTTTTGCATAAGTCTAGAGCTAGAGGATCCCAACGACCCTGCTCTCCTGCATTTCATGAGGAGAAGCATTCATTGTAAGGAGTTGAAGGTCAAAGAGCTTGAAAGTAGAGGGAGATGCTTGATAAAGAGGCTCAATCTTGTGGCCAGAGGGAAAGGGATAGAGATCTTAATGGCCCTTTTGGACATCAAATTAGTATCCCGAGTATTGAGGATGTCCAGGATCATTATAGATCATCTGCAATGGTGCTAGAAGAGACTCGGTAAGCTCAATATTCACAAGGGTAAGGTCTATAGACCACACGGTACTGTATTATTTCCGTATTGATCATACATTTTAGGCCACTACTTCGATGCATTTCCGTCAGAATTGTAGACTAAATACAGGAGTTAAAAAATTCTAATAGTAAATATTTATCGGACAGGCAGTTGGGATTTAGGGGTTTCATAGCATTAGGAAAACAACATCTGTTTTTTTTGTTTTCTAATTTATTTCTTTGGGAGGATGATTCTCCCTGGAAGAAGCCATTAGAGCTCAGATTCATGTGACCCATCCCCCTCTAATGATTTTATCATCTAAGGTCTTTGGGAAAGAAAGAAAAATAAATCCCTTGCAAGGATTTTAATGATCTACAAAGGAGAGACATACAACTATATTTAGTTGCAAAACAGGAGATGTTGGTCCCATCTAGAAAATTAAATTCTTGATGGCAAAAAAACAGGTTTCAAAGCTCTGAAAAATGGATACAAAATATACCTGTGTGATGCTTCGTGTGGTGCAATTGTGTGAAAGCTTGAACGGTTTAAAAAACCTAATATCCAACGAAAACTGGCCACATTTCCTGTATGCAAGTGCACCAAGCACAATTTCTTGTTATCAACAGGAACATTGAGGAGAACACCCTCATTTTCTTATGCATTTTTAATCTGACCCTAGGCTGCTTGCAATAAGTGCAGATATTTACCATACCATCTCCAAGATCACAACTGTGAACCTCCCCAGATTTTACCTCCACACCCTCAAAACTCCATTTGATATGTAGAAATTGTTGCCGCAGGTAATATTGCAGGGCAAGCTCGATGAAGCAAACCACACAATGTAAAACCTTTTGTTTCCCTTTTTGAGAATTTCAAATGATTCCCGCCTAACCCTTTGTTTGATATTGATACCTATTTGAAAATTTCACAATGAAAAATGACTCGCGCCCAATCTCACGCAGATGGAGTATAGAAAAATTTAGTGAATCAAATTTAGAAATTGTTGAATCATTTGTTAATGTATATATATTATTTATTTATTTTTTAAATAATATTTTATTGATTTTTATTTAGTGAATTGTATTTAGAAATTGTTGAATCATTTTTTAATGTATATATATTATTTATTTAATTTTTAAATAATATTTTATTGATTTTTATTTAGTGAATTATATTTAGAAATTGTTGAATATTTTTTAATATATATATATTATTTATTTATTTTTTAAAATAATATTTTATTGATTTTTTTTTAATAAAATATATTTAAAAATTGTTGAACCTTTTTTTTTAAATGTATGGATAAATTTCTAAGTATTAAAAAAATTTCACGCATATGGAGTATAGAAAAATTTAGTGAATCAAATTTAGAAATTGTTGAATCATTTGTTAATGTATATATATTATTTATTTATTTTTTAAATAATATTTTATTGATTTTTATTTAGTGAATTGTATTTAGAAATTGTTGAATCATTTTTTAATGTATATATATTATTTATTTAATTTTTAAATAATATTTTTTGATTTTTATTTAGTGAATTATATTTAGAAATTGTTGAATATTTTTTAATGTATATATATTATTTATTTATTTTTTAAAATAATATTTTATTGATTTTTTTTAATAAAATATATTTAAAAATTGTTGAATCTTTTTTTTTTAATGTATGGATAAATTTATAAGTATTAAAAAAATTTCAACAATTAAATTGTGAAATTTCCACCTAGATTGAGGTGCTCACTTTCCAAATGCATTTTAGTAAGAAATTTAATGCTGGCATGACCACCATCAACAACTGACAGTTATGCGACATCACTCCACCTCCTTATCAACATGTGAATAACTTAAATGTTGAAAAGAGAAATCGAGCCCTCTGCATCTGCACCATCTTAATGCTAATTCTCGTGTCCAGCCTCACACGCAACTTAATGCTTGCCACCATGTTAACTTATTTTTTCGACCAACATATCCTGTATTCCACCTTGCAACCCTCTGAAGCTCAGGGAAGTTGGCTTTACCATGCTTCCATTACTGTTGTTATCTAAGGCCACATCCCCAACATATTTGTTCTCCAACACACTATCATGGTGAGAGAACGAGGCCATGTTCAACACGGTGGCAAGGGCAGAGGTCACCCTCTCAGCTCTCCATAGTGCGATTACCACATGATTCTCTTTGACCATGACATCCTTCAGCATATCAGGTGTAATGTAGTTATCCTAGAAGTAGTTGAGAGACAAAGAATTGGTGACACGCTCTAGGTTGTACCAAATTTACTCACTCTGCATCTTTGGGACCTAGAGTTGGCTCGCACTCGCGTTGAACATCATGTGGTTGAATCTAACACCTACGCCAATCACATTAGAATGATACTTCATTGTCTCTTGCAAAACATTGGTATTAGTTTTCCTCCCAACATGACATCCTCCACTTCCAAAAACACTTCGGACAGGTCTACAGAGCAACAACCAGAAGAATTTCTCTCACATCAAATTCGGTCTCGCACTATGATTTGAAATTGAATTAAATTCCATGATTACCCAAAAAAACTGTTGTTATCCTTCCATTGAAATAGAAATCACTAGGCCTATTCCCTATGAAATATCTCTCGTACGGTAGAAAATTAACTAAGAATTGTGGATATTTGACTATTATTTTCAGGATCTACTGTTGAATCTTAAAAAATAATCAAAGTTAGTGCCAATCATCTAACAGGTTTCGGTATTCATTGCATTGTCAAAATTCTCCAAATTGATATCAAATGTGGTGAGGTATAAGCAACATGTGGAAGGTGTCTCGCATGAGTAAATATAAGTGGAGCGAGGGTGAGGGATGGTACTCCTGGTTCGTTCACCGTAACGCATGCAATGGGAGAGTTATTGGCTTCACATTGGAAATTCGTGTGAAAAATAACTGGGCATTGGAGTTTGGGGGTAGTGAAAGGATAAGGCGATGGAAGGTGAGGGAGCCCGACATTAGACTCCTCACTCTGTTTTGGTGTTGGTCCTGATGGTTACCTCTGGAGAGGAAGCGTAAACGTCGCATGAAGTTTTACAAAGGGAGTGGCTTGTGTGTGCTTGTCGTGGGCATTTGTTGGTGCGATGTGTTTAACCGATCCCTGTTGCTCAGTTTCTTAGCCATTTTTTACATCTCGGTTGAGGATAGGAAGTTGAAGGTAAGTGAGCACATTCATTTCCATTTTTCTTGGCTTTCGATAAGCCTGTATTTTCTTGCTAAGAGAGGAAGGTATAATCTGCATTCCAGGAAACCTCGAGGGTGGTGGCAGAAAACTAGCTTCTTTTCCAACCTTCATGCCCTTCGATGTGGGTGCGACAATGTTTGGTGGATTGGTGTGTGCTCGCTGGTCACTGCCCTGGGGTAAGTTACACTCAGGCGTCGACTACCTTGTCATCATTTGTTTTTCAATTTCCTGTGTTGGTTTGGTGGGTGATGGTATTTGGTTTTCTTGGTGGTGGTAGTCTTTATCTGGTAGTGGGAGGTTTCTCCGTGCTTCCCTACGGTGTTGGGTGGCGACATTGGGCTCCTTTGCTCGTGGTGTTTTTTTCTATGGTGGGGGTTCTAGTATCTAGACTCTACACACGGCGGGGTTTCTCGACCTTAGAAAATTATGAAGCCCCCAGTGTGGTGTGGGTGTTCTCACTCCCTTTTCGTCCATAGCCCTGTGGGGGTGGCAGACTCATAAATAATCATGGCGGCTCCACGCCGGGGTGGAAAGACTACAGGGCATGCATGGCTCGCTAGTGTGGGTGTGCATGGGGGTTGTGAAGGAGTTAAGCAAGGGGATAAAAAAGTTGGGGGTTTGAGGATTCAGAAGCAGAGTCGTCGGGGTGGAGTAGGTCGTGGTGGCAAGGGGAATCATGGGTTCGATTGATCTAAGATAAAGGAGGGGTAGGTTATTCAACATTGTTTCCTAGATAATTTTCATGCACTTATCAACAACCTGAAGGAAAGAGTGGACACAATTAAGAGAGTCTGTCGTGAGGAGCATGCAGATAAGATGGAAACATTGGACTGAATGCACTATTTATAGTGCCAAGTCCAGGAGATATTGGTAGTGGTTTGACGAGGCCAAAATAAATGCACTGAGAAAGTAGAAAAGCTTGAGACTTGGTTGACGCACTTTTAAGGGCACGATCGACAGTGTGAATTTTATCCTCCACCGCATCTAGGAACAACCCCACACAACCCTGCATCCATCACATCGGACACCTAGTATGCTATTTGGTGTTCTTTATGTTTTATATGTGTTTTGGCGCCTCCGGCCCAACCATTTATGGACAATGTCCCTAGTCTCTCTTTTGTATTTTTTTGCATCTCATGCAAATTTTTGTCAACAAACCCAAACAGGGTGAGAACACCTATTTTCTAAGTGGCTATATGTACTCCTTTTTTCCTACATGAATAGAACATTGACTTACAAAAAGACAAAGGTTCAGACATCATTAAAAAATTAATTAATTAATGACCTACAAAAAAACAAAGGTTCACTTATTATCTAGTGATATATTTTAATCCTAGACTAAATTGGTCATTTAATTTAGTCAATTTTAGTTTAGTCACTTATTATCTAGTCATATATTTTATCCCTAGACCAACTTAGTCATTTAAGTTAGTCGCTTTTAGTTTAGTCACTGATTATCTAGTCGTATATTTTATTCCAAGACTAAATTAGTCATTTAAGTTAGTCATTTTTAGTTCGATCACTTAAAATTGCTCAACTTTAGTAGTAATTCACTTGAAATAATTGCGGCGACTAAAATTTTTAGTCACCTAGTCATTAATTTCATCATTTTTTACTAGTGCTCTATCAATGTATTTCGACATCTATTGGAGGCATATGTTTTTCCCAATATCATTATTTAATTCCTCGATTTAATAATATATTCCATTGATTCGGGAAAATCATGTGCGTGTGAACATCTTATATGATATTACATCTAGACATTATATGTAAGACCATTTCTTTATAATAAAAATAATTCAATTGTATAATAACCATATATGTATGAAACCGATGGCTAAACTTATTTTAGACAAATGAATGATAATGTATATATGTATTTGTTTATGCTTAGATAATAAAAAATTAAATTGTATAAAAACCTTATATGTATGAAACCTATAAATAAACTTATTTTAGACAAATTAGTATTAATAATAATGTCTATACGTATTTGTTTATGCTTAGGATTGAGATTATGCACATTAAACCTAGAGGTGAGATCATCTCGAAACAAGCGTATGATGACTGAGTTGAATCTTTGGTACAGTTGTGTCTTTTACGAGAGTCTTTGGTACAGTTGTGTCTTTTACCAAAGAATTATAGGAAAAAATGCTAACACTACAAGTCACAACAAGAAAATATTCAATTACGTTTTTCCTTCCTTTTTGTATTATAAAAACCAACAAAATATTCAAATATACTTTTCTTTTATTTTATAAATACCATTGGTGACATCATTGTTCTGGATGGGAGTGGGTAAAATGTTTGTCATTTTAAAACTTTTATTAAAAACAAGTAATTCAGTACATATTCAGAATCCAGTACAAAGACTATGACCATAATGAGAAAATGTCTTCATATCCTGAAACAACAAAATTGCTATTATACTAACCAAAAAGGAAATATCAAGTCTGTAGACTGCAAAAAACACCAACATATTTATATTTATGATAGTAACACCCAATGACCAGATAGTCACAAACGACATAACAAAAAACAATAAAAGATGAGGAAACAGTATGCAACAATAATAAGGAAAAACGGGCATATGTAGAAGCCAGAAAGCCAATGAAGATAGACTAAATCTTGAAGTACAAATTATGACACATCAAAGCATCCTTCTAACATATGTTTTCCAGCCACAAATAATTACTTTGTAATTGATCGAGTGAGGAATAGCCAGCAGACCCTGTTTGGAGAGACGATCCACAACCTCATTGTACTCCCGAGAGGGAACACTAAAATAAATATTCGTTAGTCAAATTTATGACAATCTTGAATATCAAATAGAGTGTGCAAAATGAAATCGGGGTGTGTTGTTTTTCTTATAGCATAATTACGGTGTAATTACTCTCCAAATTTACATAACTGCCTTGGAATTGCAAAGATATCTTAATAATCATTGATGCATGTTTCAAAATAAATTATGAATGTAAATAGCTATTCATCATATGGAGAAGAAGGATTACATTTTAATTTCCATATAGAGATCCATGTAAATGAAGAACGTGGGCTATAATACCTTAGTTTATAAATCACAACGTATTAAATTAGTTGAATTCTTGATTATGATGTAATTATAAAACTTTGGAGATAATGTAGATTACATATTGGTAAGACAAAAGGGAAAGGTTGGAAGAGTTATAGGCCATTAATGTGTAGCTTGAAAGAAGATATAATGCACATGAAGTAGAAGTGCTAGATGTTTTACCAAAGGATAGAAGAAATGGAGGACAAACTTGGGACTTCAAAAGGACTACTACCATTCATACTTTTCAAAATCAATCAGTTCAAACGTTAAACTGGTCAAATTGGCTAGTTCGTTAGCCCAAGCCATCGAACTAGTGGAAAAATTGTGTTATCTAAGAGACCCCACTGGTTTTTTGGTCTGACGAGCCATAGTCTCACCGATTTATGATAGAACTTATAGGTTTTCCCATAAATAGTTGGTTCCATCATAAACCGGTTAGTTTATTACCACACTAGCCACAAACCCAAAATAATGTGGTTTTGTGAGTTTTGAAGCGGTTTTAAGGGAAACTTGGGGTTGTTTCCCTTCAAAAACAACCCCTCCAAGAAAAGCATGCATCCCTACTCATTTTCCTTACACATCTAAACCCTAGCAACACTAACAATGGATGGTAATGTTAAATTCTTAAAGTAAAAGCGACATTTTCTTTATCTTTCAGTCTCAGTGTTTTACTTAAATTTTTAACATTACCATGAAATGACTTAGGATGTTTGAGAGTGGTTTTGACCTGATTGGATTTCATATGGAGAAACTAGAATTTTAGATTTCATTCAAAATTCAGGAGACTTAATAGTTTTAGGATTTCATGGTTTGGGGGTTTGCAATGTTTCCATATTCTAACAATGTGTGAGGGTATGATATATGCATTTGATCAAGACCACGAATCCCTTTAAGTAACTTGATGTTGGTGTCATTGATTCTTGAACTCCTATACCATGTCCTTGACAAAAATGTCCCGTTCAATCAAAAAAATATAATCGTTTAGGCCTTATAATATTTTTCCACCATATTATAAAGTTGAGAATATTATCCCTTCACTCAAAAAAAAATCACTGGTTATGCATGTTAAACTTTTCCAATTTCTATCATATTATAAGGTTGAGAAATACCAGTGTGAAGGCTTTGAGCTAGATGATGTTTTTGTATCTCTTGTTGATGATCCCATTTCTAGTAGCGTTGAATCAATGATGAGTTTCATGAGTGATCATGTTGATTAGTGGTTTTTAGTTTTGATGAATATTTTTGCTGCTGCTACTACTACTATTGAGGTTGGAGAGGAGTTTTATGGGTCGGCAAACTGTGAGACATATTATTTATGTAGCTCATTTTGATGATCCTATGTCTAGTAGTGGTGATCAATTTGATCATTATGAGTGATCATGTTTATCACTGATATGTAGACTTATATTAGGCCAATGGCCTCATACCTTGTAGAATTGTTTTTGGACTTTGGATGTCATTTAGAGGCTCATTGATTATGTATTTTGTTGTTGATATGTATTGCACTCGGTGCCATTTAGATATATTCATCTTAGCATGGTATATATATGAGGAAACTTTGCATATTTTATCTCTATTGGTTTGGAATCATGGTTTAAAATACTACAAATATTTTTTTCATTATAAATTCATTATTTTATATATCTTTATAAAGACCGGTTCATTGAGATCTCAATAGTCCTTACCTCACCAGTTTTGATTTGAAACAGGTTTGATAAGTGGAATGGTCCCATCACTAATTCCAGTTTTGAATACTATGTTACCATTGTCATGATAAATTAGAACAATCCCAAAGTAAATCTTGTATAATTAGGAAAAAAATCATAAATAAATAATTGGCAAGGAGATATGCTCACCTAGGTGATGGCTCTACTGCAGAGTAATTTGGAAAATAAAAAAAATGTACTAACTAGAATAAAAGGAAAAAGAATTACATTGCTACTAAATAAATGATCAATATGATGTAGGGAAAAATATTAAGCACACCTTCAAACTTTTATGAAATGATTGGGATGAATATGAAAAATCACAAGTTTCAAAATTATTAAAATAAATGGACAAAAAGACAAAAGTGTATAAAAAAAAGTTCGTAATCATAAATATCATTATAAATTAATTAATTATCAAACATGAAAATCTAAATTTCAATAAGGTAAAAATGTTGTACTATATAATTTTTTAATATAAATAATAATGCACACACTTTTTTTTAAAGCTTCAATATAATTTTTTAAGTTAACCATCACAAACACATGTCATGTAAAACTAAAACTTACATATTTCTTTAAAATATAAAATTCAAAGTTTAGATAGAAAACTAACATGTATTCTGAGATGAAATGTTTCCTTCATTAGCCATAATTAATAGTGATAATTTATTCAAAATATAATTGGGTATGTGATTATATTTAAAACTAAGCCATCGGTGAGAAGCAAAGCGGATGGCGGCAATGCGAAGGTCTAGGGTTTCACGATGATGGCAATGTGCTTGTTCCTCTATAGCCCCTCATGGCGGGACCCACTGGGCCTGTGGGGAAACAGGACCTGACATGGGGCTTCTCACACCCTGTCGTGTCCGACATTCGATACCCCATTGAATACCTTGAACGACATCGACGACACCTCACCTCGCAGCGTCCATGGACTGCCCTGACGGCACATCACCTGCGTCCATATTTGCTGCAATATTTCCGCACTAGATCACGGGTTCTGAGGTTCAGAGGCAGGGGCTTTCATCTGATGCTGGCAGACACGAAACGAGATGGGGTACTTTGCATCCCATGGTTTACTGTACATGCTCCGGGACTTAGTGGCAGTAGACTGTCCGACTCTCTGCGTTTTGCGCCGGTTTATGCAGGCCTGTTTACAAACTTTGAACGTTGTTGAGCACTGGAATCAGTCCCGATTTGACCCCTAACGCCGCAGACAGAACATAAACAAAGAGGATTCGACATTAGCGTAAAAGCAAAGGGGAATCGGGTAAGAGAAAATCGTTTTCGTATTATTATAAAACCCCCTGTGGGGAATAGTTTTTTACTTTGGACACTGATGAAGTTTCAAACCTGAAGCAAAACATCTGGATATCCGCCGGATATCCATGCCATTTGCAGTCCCTAATACATTGTGGAAGAGTTTTACAAGATTTCTGCACACTCAAATAATACTCCATTCGCTCTAGCTCCACCATTTATGTCAATCTAAGACTGGCAGGTGGAGCAGCCGTGCAGAACAGATCTCACGGCCCCAGGGGACCCAACACATCCAAATATGACTTCACAAAAGGTCCCTTGTACAGGAACATATTACAGAGGAAAACTAAAACAACATTTCCAACAATACCAACATAGAATGGCCCCAAAACTTACATTGTGGAACAACTAAATGATGTGCCAGAACGACAAATAGATATTCTAGAGATTGATGAACATCGATCCAACCTCGAATCACAAGCACTAATTTGCAGATTTAACTGTTTTTGGCCCAAACCAAAGGAGCTCTTTCATCAGATTTTCAATAACTAGACAATGGACTCTGAAATCCATCTCTATTCAAAGGGCTTTTTCATTGTCAAGTTCCTATCCTTAGAGGCTAGAGACAATATTCTTGGGGCTAGATTGTGGTTCTAGGGATCCACTGGGCTCTTCACCATACCATGGTTTCCAGGTTTTGATGCAAATACTATAGAGGTCACCAGAATGCCGGTCTGGGTTCAGCTATACAATCTCCCACTTTATTTTTGGAATGAAGGTGTTCTTGCAGGCATAGGAAACATCATTGGGACATACATAAAAATTGACACCCAACGCTTGGAGGAGAGGGTCTACACCTTTGGATGCATCAGTGAGGAAGTGGACCTCAGTAAATGGATTCTAGAGTGTATAGATCTGAATCATAAATGGTAAAAATGGACACAACATCTTGAATATGAAAACACCGCATTCAGATGCAGAATATGCAAGAACACCGGGAATTTGCAAAACACATGCCCATAAGAAAAAAGAGAAAAAGATAGGGAAAGCTACCAAGGGATGGCAATTCCCTTCAGAAGAACCAGAGCATGAGATGCAAGAAGAAGAGGATGCACCCATCCCAAATGAAAACAACCAGATAGCAACAGAACAAGAGACACAAGAACAAGAGATGCAAGATCTTTCAAAACTTACCACTACGACCCAGTAGACAATGGACCATGGGGAACTAGACAGTGGAGGAAACAAAAGACAACACAACTCAGATACCTCAGATTCAGATAAAGACAATGGAGCAACCACAGTAGAAAATCAGCTCGCTTTAATTTCTGCCACACCAACACAAGGTCCTTGGCGTAAGGTCGAAAAGTAGAAAGGGAGAAAATTTTAATTTTATCCTCATGTATTTATGATTCTATGATGTAACTTACTAGCCTATCTCTGACAATTATCTACAAGTGCAACATGTAACTTTGTTTTCATTAATAAAATTATGAATTTTTCCATGGAAACAAAAAAAATATTAAAACTAAAACTTACATACTTTTTAAGGATAAGATTCAAAGTTTAGATAGAAAACTCACTCTCAGACTAAATGTTCCTTTAATTAGCCATAATCGTGATAATTTCAAAATTGAATTGTATATTTGTTTTAAATGTGAAAGAGTTTTGGTTGGACACTTATTTAACAATAAAGGAATCAATATAAGATTTGTCACAATAAAAAAAAATGAAACAAGCAATGAAACAAATATGGGATATGATGGGAAATATTCAAGAATTTAGTTATGCTAATAATCACAAGTGTTTATTTTGGAATATAGGATATTTAGAATTTTAATTTAATAACAATAATTAAAAATGTATGGTGAAAATTTAATTAAATTATGTAATATTTTAGAATAATTTTATTATTAGTCATAAATCAAAAGTTAAGATATATTTAAAGAGTAATTATTTCTTTTTTATCATTTTAATTAAATTAATTATTTTAAAAATCATAAATATTCCCTAATTTGGTATGATTAGTGATAAGTCATTTTGGTTAGAGTTTTGACTGGTTCAAAATAAATGAGATGTTTAGTAAGATATAAATGTTAATGATTAGTCATTTTGGTCAGAGTTTTGACTGGCTCAAAATAAATGAGATGTTTTGTAAAATGTAAATGTTAGTGGTTAGTCATTTTGGTTAGAGTTTTGATTGGCTCAAAATAAATGAGATTTTTAGTAAGATATAAATGTTTATGATACTTGATTTAGAGAATAGATAATGTAAATGTTTCCATAATGTATTGTTTAAATTGTTTTTGGATAAAGGTATTATTTTTCTAATATAAAATTTGTCACATAAAAATGAAATTTTGTGAACATGGGTCAGTTTTACTTCCATGTTATAAATATATGTTTTACAGTTTTATCAAATTATGTTTTAGAGCTTTATCAAATTTTAGAAGTATAGTCTATTTATGTTTTAGAGTTTTAACCAATTTTAGAAGTATAGGCTATGATTCCATAAATGCAAGTATTTAAAGTTATAGATTAGGAAGGCCACGTAGAGCGTTGTGTCGAGTTTGAATGGAGGGTGGAGCATAAGGATTTCTTAATCTACGAAATATAAAAGTCGTTGGCTTAAATAGATTTAATGAGGGAGGATATTTCTTTGTCCATAAGGTGGATATTAAAAATTGAAATAGTTTTGGTTATACATAAATTTCAAGAATAATTGAATTTTGAGTAGGCTGGGGTGTGATGGGAATAAAGGTGGCAATCAGTATGCTTTTTTGGAACTCTGTAATTAATTGGTCACTAGAAAATCTAAGAGTGTGAAAGTGTTCTCCTTTGGGTAGAAAATCTAAGTGTGTGAAAGTGTTGTCCTTCGGGTTTTCATGATAAATTGAATATGCCATAAAGTTAAATAACAAAAAGTGTGTCTGTCATAAACCAAAATTAACATTTAAATTTCGAATGGAAAATTTTTAACCAGACAAAGCCAAAGGATTCCATAAAAATTTTGGATAGTATAGAGAATAAGCCCGATCCCATAGTTGTTCCTTGGATTTGTGTATAAATTATTTTTTTGATACGAAGAAAGTTTATTTAAGCCAAAACCTTAATGAATTTTGAGGTTTCAAAATGATACATCTAGATAATTAGATTAACAAAAAAAATAGGAAAACGGATTTTGGTAAATACAAAAACTGATATCAAAGACCACCCTGAAGAGATCTAGATTAAGAAAACATAAGAAAACGGATTTTGGTAAATAAAAAATTAATATCAGAGATCACCCTGATTTCTTTCTCATTTAGATAGAGATAGAGAAATTTTTGAACGAAATCGTGAGAATTTTAATTAATGAGGGATTTCTCTAATAAGGTTAGTATTCGTACGCTACGAATCGGCTATGGCATACATAAGGACTCCATTTGCATGGATGTCGTTTTTAGATTATTCATATATATTGAACAATTGAGAGTTGTGAGATATGAGATTTCCTTTTAATAGGAAGAGTTAAAAGTGAAAAAAACAGTGATATGAGATTTTTTTTTAATAGGAAGAGTTAAAAGTGAAAAAAAACAATTAATCTATTTAATAGTAGTGTTAGTAGTTTGATGTAGGATTTTATAACAAAATTTTGTTAAAAAAAAGGGAATGAATACAGAGTGATTTTCTTTAGTAACTTTGACTTTTTGAATTAGTATTTTCTATCTTCCAAACAATTATATATATTGATATTAAAGTAATATTTTTAAATTAATATTTTTATTTTTTAACTATTTATTATTGATATTTTAATAATATTTTTTTTACAATTTATATTAGTTTATTTTTATTGGGTCTAGAGGTGCTCTTAAAACTAGTATGATGGAATTGTTATCCTGTAATATTTTGTAAACATTTTAACTGGATTAAAATAAAATAAGAACTTTAATCTTATGTTAAAATAAAAATAACTTCAAACTAAAATTTCTATGTTATTATTATTATTTTTATTAATTTTTGTTAAATCGTTTTTAGTTGTTCAAATTATTAGTGATTTTTCAGCTCCACATTTATGAGAACCCATAATATTAACACATAATATTCACGTGTAATATTATCTATTTAAAAAGAAAAATCAATTCATCTTAATTTCATATTTACCAATCTCCTAAAGATGTCAAATTTTTTTTCATTTTAAAAGAAATTTATATTTCAAAATAGTTGATGCCCACTTTTAATACATATAAAATTAAAATAAATTTAAACTAATTTATTTTATCCTATAAAATTTATAATTACATTCTTCTAGAAAAATAGAATGTTTACACATAGCATTAAAATTAAATTTCAAATGTTTCAAAATAAATACGTATCTAAATTTTATAAGATGCTTAATTTCATTATCTTTAAATTTCATAAGACCCATCTCATCTATATCTCAAGTCTCGTCTATTGTATTTCATTCTATATATTTCCATAGAAGACTTAAATTGAGAAAATTAGGATATGATATGGAATATAGAAGCAACAAGTCTTATCCATTATTTTTCATTCTATATATTTCCGTAGATTGAGAAAATTAGGAAAACTAATGACATGGAATACATAAGCCACAATAAATTTAATTGGTTTTTCAATATTCGTTAATTTTATGAACCCCATATATATTTCAAATCTCGAGAAAATGTCAAACCCATGAGCTGAAGCATTCATTCCACTCTCCCATTCATGGTCATAGCGAGGTTTCCTTTCGGTGCAACTTCGTTGTGAATGAAATATCAGTGTATTGATGCGACTCAATGATTCTGAGTCAATTACTTGCTGTGGGTGAATGCCAATATTTCAAGATATTGTCGTTGTATTCGAATTTCAAGATTATATTCTGTGATGTAAATTTTGAGATGCAATATTTGGAATATCTACAGTTTTGATTTTTAATGGAAGTTTCGAGTTTAAATCAAGACAAACTTCTTGAGAAAAAAAGAGATTAAGAAAATAAATTAAAAAGAAAAGAAAATATGAGAAAGCCGAACAAATCTTAAATTATATATCATTATCAAAACACACTTGGAACAATTCAATGCTGTCCCAATTTCTTCGCACGAGCTATTACAATGTTGACAGGCAACACATATTTTCGTAACAGTAATTAATGTCCACATTCCGCCCATTCTCCTGAAAGCTCAATCAATCAAATAAACGAATGAAAGAACACAAAAACTTGGTCAAGTTCAACGAAACTTGGGAAGAAAGTTCTCAAGCATTTGCGCGCTTTGATTCCTCTATGGCTGTTGGTCTGGTTTCTAATATGGTTATTCACCTCCTTATAGCTATGTGTATAGTTGTGAATTTAAGGAATTAGAGTAAAAGACTGAGCGATGAATTTAGGAATGGGTCAAGTCTAACGAAACTTGGAAGGCAAGTTAGTTTACAGACTTTCTTGTGGTTTGATTTCTCAGAAGATGTTAATTTGGTTAGCTATTCAACCTGGACACTCTTATTCAGCTCCTTATACCTCTCTTTTCCTTGCCATTGTGTATATAAATACATCTCCCATCCGTTCTATCATACTTGTCTCCAAATCTCATTCTTTCTACTCAAAACGGTGAGGATTACTTCCAATCAATAATAGCCACTTTTAAGAGGAGTTCTATTCGTGGTGCGATCTGGAGCTTTCTTGTTTTGTCATACCACACTTTTCATTACATTACATTTCATTGATTGGACGTGAGAGGCAGCCGCACTAACATCATCAATACTTGCAGTATTATTATCGAAGACGGGCCATGAACACAAACACCTGGTTTCTGGCAGCAATGGTATTGAATGAAGGTGCAGTCGATGCAGGCCCTGAAAAAGAGGAATATTGTAACAGACCAAGCTGATAAAAATTCATGTCATTATCACAATCTTCTTAATGGAGATCATACAGTGGGAGATATATTGAAGAGTAAACTTCCTTCTGGTCGTCCAAGTGGAGGAGTAGGTCAGAAATACATTAATTCCTTGAGCCCTGTGAAGATGAACACAAGTGATGCAGACAATATATTGAAGATTAACAAGCTTCCTTCTGGTCCAAGTGGAGGAGTAGGCCACAAATATATCAATGCCGCTGGGTCCATGAAGCCATCAGCAGTACCTGCACAACGACTAATTACTGCCATGCTCCTCAACAAACTTCCATCAGGTCCGAGTGGTGGAGTAGGGCACAAAAGTAACATTCAAAAACAACTCAAACGCTAGTGTGAAGATGAAAAAGGTACTATATGTGTGACTGTGGATGATCATGGATCAATGTCAGTCCCAGACAGAAAATGTAAAGATCAATAGAATGACAGAATTACTACATTTCAGGTAGAAATTACAAGGTCGATATCTTTCATTTTACAGCATATATGGGGAATAACAAATATACCGAACATATTATTTTCTACTCTTACGATTATAATATAGCCATTGCTTTATTTTTATTTCTTTTAATCAAATAAGTCGCTTTAGATCTAAATTACTTAGAGGAAAAGAAGATCTGGTTTCATAAAAAGATTGAATTTCCTTTCTAGCCAATCTACTGTATTACGACGGATATAAACTGAAACTGTCGTGGTTCGAAAATAATAGAATTGGATTTGTCAATAATACTTTAAAATTTATTTAAATATATTATTAATTTATTGATATTAAAATTAAAATTTATAAATTATTACATTTTTTATATATTATTAATTAAGAATTAATATTAAGGTTTGAAGTATCCTTTAAAGTCACTTTTGCTTCCTTTCCAAACTTTATCGAACTCTTTAGAGTTTGGCCCTCAAAAAACCTTTATCTTCAACCTCGTATGTTTTGATCAATTGGATGACTGTGACATAGCTCTTATGCCGCCCCTAAGCTTCCTTGGGCTTTGCTTTAATCACGATTATCTATTCTATCCATTTCTGGTATTACATCTCGTATTATCTATGACGTCCTTAAGTTTTTTATTTTTCAGACATCGCTATTTTCTATTCATGCATTTCTTGTATTACATTTTGTACTTGTACTATCTATGACATTTTATTGTTTTTATTTTTCAGACATAATTATAATTATTTTTAGACTTTTAAATTATGGTTAGATTTAACAACTATGAAAACAAAAATGAAAACTATTTGATGATATAATTAACTATTACTCTATTAAATTAATAAATGCATTGTTTAGAAATGTTCACTAAAGAGCACTTCAGTATTATAGATGTTAGTCGTTAAAATTATTTTTAGACTTTTAAATTATGGTTAGATTTAACAACTATGAAAACAAAAATGAAAACTATTTGATGATATAATTAACTATTACTCTATTAAATTAATAAATGCATTGTTTAGAAATGTTCACTAAAGAGCACTTCAGTATTATAGATGTTAGTCGTTAAGTCTACATGGTTGAGATATTTTTCTTAAACAGAAATAAAAAACCTAGGTAACTAAGAGATACAAAATCACGATGAAAAATTTGTTGGGAAAAATATATAAGAAAACCACTCACGAACTTTAAAAGATTGTTGATTGATGAAAGCAAGAATTTCGGAACTATTGGAGACACTTCATGATTATGTTCCTAAATATTCCCAAAACCACTAATTATAGTTAGATGTAATTATATTTGTGTTTTACATGTTGAATATGGGATAGTTTAATATTGTTAAATGAGAATGTTATATTAAATGATGAATTAAAGAATTATTATATGTGAGAGAATTTTTGGATGTAAAAATACGCTACACTTTAAGTAGATAATTATAGTAAATATATGGTTATTTTGTTTATTATATATAAAATGTATAATAGATAAAGTTATGCTGGCTTACTTAAATAAAATTTTATAGTACATTTAATAATTTCAGCAAGTATATATATATGAAATTCATTACATAATTTCAATGTGCGCTAGGGTAATCAACTCTTCGAGTCATATGTAAAGAATTGCAATTTTATTGATATTTTTATTCTAATTTGGATACTATAACATATATTTAAATTATATTCGGTATAAAATATAGTGTCGGTAGGGATTTATCTAAGGAAGATTATGGTAAATATCCTCAATATTCTCTATTAAGCTAATAAAATTTTGTGTAAAGAAACATGGAATACCTGTGATATTCATTTGAATCAAATAAAATACTCATGTTTATAAGTCTAGTAGAGTTATTTATAGATTTAGTACCTTCCTATACATATATAAATGTATATTTGTTTTTTATAATTTTAGATATTAAGTACAATCTAGTTCAACCTATCTTTCTGTAATTCATATATGAAAGAAAGTTCTTGAAATAAAAATGAATGACTAATGAAGTGATCATTAGTTTATTAATCATAGCAAAGACTGTTTTATGTAATATGGATACAATAATTAGTACTGAGCTAAAATCACAGAGTAAGAGTAAGAGTATGAGTATATATATATATATATATATATATGAATTGAAAATGGTTCTGAATACAAAGTAATATAAAATTTTAAGAGACAATTAATAATTATCTTTCTTTTGGTAAACAACAGGTTAACTTGATGGCCTCAACCTGCCTGAAAGAAACCAAGTTTTTTGACCACCTTAAATAGTTATAAGCTAATCAATACTGGAAAATTTTAACCCTTATTCTATCAACTATGTCCAATTTCCTATCTCTTACATACTCTAACTTCAAATAGCAAATGTTATCCGCAACATGCATAAAAAAAAACGAGAGAATATACTATGTCAATCATGCGATGACTCAATTGGTGCCAAATCCTTTACACTAGAACCAGTCATGTCCACCTAGTGCATGGTTTGCAGCTGACAATCTATGCAGCCATGATGAACAGTTCCATGATGTTGAGACACCCTAATTTCTTGGATCTCTCTCCTTATCTCTTACAAAATGGAGGTGCTTTTGGATCTCCTCCAATTTCCTGTATACTCATGATTTCCTTGGCCAAAACGCATTTAAGCATCTAGTAGGTATGGAAAGATTGATGGAATAGTGATAGTTTTCTTCTCATGTTACCAGGGTATTTTAGGAAATCCATTGCCTCCTCCTGTCTTTCTCCTTTATCCTTGGTATTATAGTATTTCTCCTATCCAGAGATAAGGTTTCGAACCTTCAGCAGAATGCCTGTAGAATAGGCATCAAAGAGCTTTTACATTACTTCTTTGCACGAATTTATTCCTCTCTTTCTAGGGCCCACAGTAGGCTTGGTTTGTTTCTATTTCTATTTGTCTTTACCCTCCTTCTTGGTCTTCTGTACTTTAACCATATTTTCATGCAGTAGCACCCACCGTTGAATAAACTAACAGTGTTGTAGCAAGTCCTTTCGTAATGGTTGAGTAGAAATTGTTTAAAATTTGTAGAAACATGTACATTGCAGAATAAATTCAATAAATATTTTATACAAACAATAGTGAAAAGGACCCACACTGTCAGGCATAAAATTGTAGTAATCACTAGATAAATAGAGGTCGACATTCCCCCTTCTCAGTAATAGACTATAGAGAAGGGTGGTAGGATTAAAAATCTTGTTATGACGGGAATGGAAATGCATGGTCAGACACATACACATCAACTCCAACATTCGAATAGAAATATTGAAATTCCTTAGCACCCAGAGGTTATAGACCCGGAAACAGGAAAACCCATCCCGACTCACAAATTTGACAAGGTAAGGAAAAAAACTTCGACACAGTAAGCCAGAGGCCCACTGAAACCAAAATACAACCTTTGTAAACAAAATTTAATCTTTTAAGAATTGGCTTAGACCTTAGGACATCGAAGATCCGCCCACATCCGCAACAGAGAACCAGCCACATTAAGAAATGAATGAGGGGGAACAGGTCCAGAATACCAATTGCATTGAGAATGATTCGAAGGGTATGTGTTCAGTTCCATGCATTATAATTCTTAATTTTGGGACAAGAAAACCAAAGCCCTGGAATTTATACACACAGTGCGGAGGGTGCAGGGAGACTCTAGACCCGAGTGCATGGGGCAAGGAGATTCAAGTGGAGATTCAACAACAGAATTTATGGAGTAAAGAAACTTAGAAAAATGATACAAAGGACCGAAACAAAGAGGCTATAAAGAAAATGAACCTAAATTCCCTTGAGTCGAAGCCATGCAGAGAAAAAAAACAAAATTGGAACAAAGACTGTAGCATTTAGAGTGTCATCCATGCAAACCCACAAAGGTTTTATAGCCTCCCTCTAAAACCACACAATGAGCTATGGAATTCCAATTATACAAAAAAAGAAACATATATTCACAGATATTGCAACAGATCGGAAGAATTGTTAAGTTGATCGCGGCATACATAGTTAGGAGACAAACCACATACCAGGTGATAGGGTGTGATCACAATGCTCCAACCTTCTCTCGCATAGCGACTGCTCCTCCTTCCTCTGAATTCTGCCAGAAAACGATGATGCCCTTTCCTTCACCTACCTTCATAAACCCCTTAATGCATCGACGTTGTTTCCCATACCGCTCTGACAAGGTTAGTTAGCTTCCACCATATACTTGGTCAGTCATTATATCATGTGAGTGGTGGTACCGCCCCTCTGATCACCGACCATCGCTATGCTTGAGTGTTCGTGTGGTACACATCGCCGCATGCCACCTCATGCCTCCCATCTCCCACGTGGCACCCCAGTCGAGGAGACAATTAATAATTATCAATTTAGTATTAAGGATGTAAAAAATAATACAAGTAACCATAAAAAGTGATAGCCTGGAAAACATAACCATTCGAAATGATCTACATGTGAAGTGTGCATTTTAATACTACCAAAAACCATAAAAGAAGTATAATGAAGAATTTAACATAAATTATAATATATCCCTCAATCAAAGGGAAATATTTCATTTTTTGGAAACTCTACATATTAGTTCGAGTTATATTTTTTTATATACATAGAAGTTCAAGTTCTATTTTTTATATCAATCTCATAATTAGATTAAAAAGAGACTACAAAGTGAAGAAACCAAACAATATAATTTATACAGGAGGATAGCCAAAATAATTAATATGAGCTTGAAATTCGTTAAGGATCAATGATGAAATATACAACTTGTGTAAGCATAATTATTTTGTCACCAGCACTGCCTGCACCTCCTCATTGCCATGAATTTTCGAAACGTCGAAGAGTCACCACTGTCTGCAGAAGTGAAAGGGAAAACACTGTCTAAGAAAATAATATTTTAATTATTGTAATCAACACATTTGTATAAATATCGATGCTCAGCAAGAGCCCGACATCACCATTTCTGTTTGAAATTTTTGCGTGTAAATAAGCAGTCGTAGTTGCATTCTCATGTTGTTTGTTGATTTTTGTTTACTTTCATCTATGCTCTGTTTCTTTCATCTAGTATCAAAGCCAGATTAACTTCTGATTACAATCGATGTGCGTATTATGTTGTAGAGAGTGAATATTACGTTGATTTTTTCGTTGAGACTTTGAAAGCCTTATACATTGAGTTTTTCGCTAAGACTTTGAAATCCATTTGTGTGGAAGGTTGTTGCCAATCATTTTGTAGCTGTTTGGGGCTGGACAGATTTGTGAAAACCCAACATATTTTAAAATTTTATTGAAGTCATGACGATGCCAACACAGAGCTAGAAAGATAAAGTGTTATTTATTGTTTTATGTTGTTGGTTGGAAGACAGATGCCACTCGGCCTTGTAATTTCCTACAAGCTCGTAAGTTGGAGGGAAAAATTACTGGGGAGGAGGTTGGAGCTTCTTCTCTATGCTCATATATTGTTTCTGGTGTCAGAAACTACTTCAAAATTTTTCAAATTAGTTGAAGGAAAATATGCAAAGGTGAAGTCCGTAAGTTTTTCAAATTCTTTGAAGGAAAATATGCAAGGGTGAAGTGCTTAAGTTTTTCTCAAAGCCTTTATAAGTTTTAGAAGTAATATTGTTTGAAGACCCTTTATATGGTTTATCTTATGAAGTTTGAAAAAATGATTTATCCTTACGAAGATGATGATTAATATGATTTTTTATTAAGGGAGTATAAAGGCTTTAAAGTCATAAAAGGGTATGGTTTCTTTTTTTAAGTGTTGCAGAAAGTTATTGGGAGGATATTTAGAATCCATCATTTTCTAATTTTCCTTTTAAAGGAATTGAAAGTAATACATTGTAAAAGTGTTTTTAAATTTGTATCTGAAGATTGCAATTATTTCTGAGAGATGGTGACAAATACAAATATTACTCAGTCATCCGTTCCTTTTTTGAAAGAAAGAAATTATGATTCTTGGTTTATTCGAATGATAAAATTGTTGTGTTCTTATGATATTTGGGGATTTTTTACTAATTCGTATTTATAGCCTACTAATGAGGCAGTAAAGATGGCTCTTACAAATGTTAAACAAATATTCTTTAAAGAGAACAAAAAGAAAGAGAATAAAGCACTTGGCCTTATTCAACAAGGCTTAGATGACGTGATGTTTTCAAAAGTGTCAAATGAAGAATCTTCGAAGAAGATGTGGGACACCCTTGAATCTTGCTATCAGGGTGTAGTGAAAGTAAATAATGTCAAGTTGTTGAATTTGGGGAGAGATTTTGAGAACATGAAAATGAAAGATAGTGATACTATGGATGCTTTTATGACTTAAGTCATGATTGTTGGTAATCAATTGAGATAGTATGGAGAAGACCTCTCAAACAAGTGACTCATTGAGAAATTCCTTCAAATTTTTCCAAAGAAATTTGAAGCAGTTGTTGTATCCATAAAAGAGTTCAAGGACACAAGTTAAATCCAAATTGAAGAGTTGAATGGTTTATTGATTGCACATGAATCTAGAATGTTAAGATACGATGATAGCACGTTGGAGAATGCCTTCAAAATTTAGTTGTAGTTTAATAGAGGAAGAGGCAGAGGAAGATCGAGTAATAGAGGAAGAGGTGGCAGAATAGTTGATCAAAGACATTCGTGAGATTATTATGAGCATGAAGAGAAATCTCAACAATGTCCTCTTAATTTAAGGGGGAGTAAGAATATCACATGGCATCGAGGAAATCAAAAGTATGATATCTCTAACGTTCATTGTTATTATTGCAAGAGATATGGCCATTTTTCTACAAAGAGTTTGAAGAGGGAGGTAAATGTTGGTAAGAAATTTTCACACATATTAGAAGAATTTGAAGATAATAATGTCAATGTTTTTGACTTGTAATGTAACTCAAGACTGTTCATATAATATTTGGTTTTTATATAGTGGTTTTAGCAATCACATGATTGGAAACACAGATTTATTTTCCAATATAGACACCAGTATTCAGTCTGAATTCAAGCTAGGTAACAATCATAAGGTATGTGTTAAAGGTAAAGGAGCAATTCATGTTTATACTAGAAATGGTGAGAGAAGAAAAATTGATGATGTGTATTATGTACCTAGCTTAAAATGCAATTTGTTGAGCATTGGAAAACTTATAGAGAAAAAGTTATAGAGTATTCTTCAAAAATAATGTGTATAATATCATTGACAAATATCCAAGAAATCAGTTGAGAGCAAGAGTATAAATGACAAAGGATAGGATGATTCCACTTATAATGAGAAATGAGTTGTCTCCCTCCTTGAATTCTTATTAAACTAAGAATTTCGATGAATCGTGGTTATGGCATTTAAGATGGTCATTTGTATATTGGTGGTATACATTTGTTACCGAAGAAATAAATGCTGAAAGGGTTACCAAGTATTCAATATCCAACGAGCTCATGTGAAAGTTGTCTACTTACAAAGCATCATAGAAAGAAATTTGTTTCTGAAGTTTCCTATAGGTCGAAAGGTCCATTGGATTTTTTCACACAGATTTGTGTCGACCGATGCAATCACCTTCTTTGGCTGGTAATTTTTACTTTTTAACTTATATTGATGACTACAGTAAAAAAACATGGGTTTATCTTCTGAAATAAAATTATGAAGTATTTTATGTATTTAAAAGATTTAAAACTATGGTTGAAAAGGAAAGTGGAAAGCATATTAAAATTTTGAGATCAAATAGAGGTGGTGAATATATGCTAACCGAGTTCATCGAGTTTTTTAAATCGCATGGAATCAAGAGGTAGTTTACTGCACATTATACTCCGCAACAAAATGGAATAGCTGAAAAGAAAATTTGAACTATTATGGATATGTCTCGAAGTATGTTGAAGGAAAAGAATCTACCAAATGAATATTGGGGAGAAGTAGTAGCTTGTGTTGTTTATATCCTTAACGGAAGTCCGATGAAGAGTGTAAAGGACCGAGTTCTCGAAGAAGCATGGTATTGTAAGGGTTTTTCATATATCCCATTTAAGAATTTTTGATTTCGTTTCTTATGCACATGTTCCTAAAAAATTGAGAAAAAATCTAGATGGTAGAAGTGAGAAATGTATTTTTATTGGATATAGTGAATAATTTAAAGGATATAAACTCTATAATCCCATCACCAAGAAATATATCATTAGTAGAGATGTTGAATTGAAGGAAGAAGAAGCTTGGGATGGAAGCATAGACAAATTTGTTGCAGAGGGAGTCGTATTATCTCATGGAGATGATAAAGAAGATAAGAAAGAATTACGAGGTGGACAATCAACTCCATATACACCTGCTGCAAGAACTTCAACAATCCAATCACAAACATTCAATCCATTACAATGCAGAACACCAAGAAATTAGGAACGTGGTGAACGATCAGGTTATGGTCGACAACAAAGAACAGGGACGGAGGTGAGTAATGAATCTAATCCTACAATGGCTACATTACAGGATAGAATTAAAGGTCAGAAAACTAGAACTTTAAAAGAATTGTATGAGCAAAAGGATGAAATAGATCAAGTTTTGAATTTTGCATTACTTTAATATGATCTAGTAAATTTTGATGAAGTCGTGAAAGAAAATTTTTGGATAAAAGATATGGATGAAGAAACTGATGCTATAGAAAAAAATAATGCTTGGGAACTTGTAGATTTTCCTCAAGGTAAGAATAATATAAGTGTTAAATTGATTTAAAAAACTAAAGCGAATGTTGAAGGTGAAATTGAAAAGCATAAAGCACGACTTGTAGCTCAGGGGTCCAGTCAACAACTTGGGATTGATTATAATGAAACTTTTGCACTTGTAGCTAGACTTGACACTGTAAGAATGGTATTCGCTATTTCTATACAAAACAAATGGAAAATATATCAAATGGATGTTAAGTATGCATTTTTAAATGGTTTTTTGGAATTAGAGGTTTATGTGAAACAACCTCCTAGATATGAAATAGATGGTAAACAATATAAAGTTTAAAAATTAAATAAAGCATTATATTGATTCAAACAAGCACCACAAGTGTGGTACAGTAGAATTGATTAATATCTGAATGATAATGGATTCATCAAGAGTCCAAGTGAGCCAAATTTGAGTACAAAAGTAAACGACGAAGGTAAAATTTTGATTGTGTGCTTGTATGTTGATGATTTGATTTTCACTGGAGATCTCTGAGTAGATTATTTTAATACAAGCATGAAAACATAATTTGATATCATTGATTTAGTCCTAATGAAATATTTTCTTGGTATTGAATTAACTCAATCTGAAGATGGTATTTTCATTTGTCAATCTAAGTATGGAAAGGATATATTGAAAAGGTTTAGGGTGGAAAATTGTAAGCTAGTTGTAACCCAAATTGAAATTGGTACAAAACACAATAAGGATGATCAAGGCTCAAATATTGATCCAACCTTGTATAGGAAATTGCTTCAAAGTCTTATGTATTTGACTGCAACAAGGCTTGATATAATATTTCTTGTAAATTTCATTTCTAGATTCATAGAGTCTTTTAAGGGTACCCACTGGCTAGTTGGAAAAGGGATTTTAAGATATGTTTCTGGAACAATAAACTATGGTATCTTGTATACATCTGATTCACATTTTAAACTAATTGGATATATAGATAGCGACTTTGCAGGTAATATTGATAACACGAAGAGCACATATGGATATCTATTCAATTTTTGGTTCAAGTGCAATTTCATGGGCATTATTGAAGCAATCCATTGTGACTCTATCATCAGCTGAAGAAGAGTTTGTTGCAGCGACGAAAATAACATTTCAAGCTGTGTGGATGAGAATAATTTTGATTTAGTTGTTGCATGAACAGAAAGAACCAACTCAGATTTTTTGTGATAAAAAATTTGCTATCGCATTATCAACAAATCATGTTTTCTAGAAGAAGAGTAAACATATTGATACAGGGTATCATTTTGTTCGAGAATTAGCAAGAAATAATGAAATATGTATGGATTTTTGCAGATCAAAAGACTAGTTTGCAAACATATTTATAAAACCCTTGGGAAAAGAATTCTTTGAAACTCACAGGGAAAACATAGGAGTATGTATGATGTAACAACATTTTCATGTAATATCAAAGTTTTTTTCTTTTTCTTTTTGTGAAATAAATAAGGGGGAGAATGTAAGCATAATTATTTCACCACCAGTATCGCTTGCACCACCTCACCGCCATGAGAAGTGAAAAGAAAAACACCGCCTTACCGACAATTTTTTTTTATAAATACCGATGCTCAACAAGAGTCAGACATCGACATTTCTGTTTGAAATTTCTATGTATAAATAAACAGTCGTAGCTGCATTCTCATGATGTTTGTCAATTTTTTTTTACTTTCAACTCTGCTTTGTTTCTTTCAAGTTGTACCCCTATAGAGTTATATTATAGTAAAAGAGACAAACCCTGACTTGGGTTATGTTAAGTTCAGGCAAATTTGATTATTTTGAAGGTTGCCAACCTGCACAACATGAAATAAAAAATTAACTCGAGAGCATGTGGGATACATTGGTGAAGAAATGATCAAATAAACTATTGTGCTTGAATTCCATACGTGGAGTGAAGAATTATGTGGAGACGATGGTTAGATCCTTGAAATATTTACAGATTTAAAATTTAAAGCCGTGTTGAAAAATAATAAGGAAGAGAATATATATATATATATAAAAGAATGAAAACGGTAGTTCATCCTTTCCAAAGCTACGAATGCCAACGGATATATGCCATAGTATTGAATGGGAGAAAAATATCAAGGGAATAAGAAAACCCAATTTCAAAAACTTAGAAGAATCTTTAGAAAAGTATTTTCGGCCCCATGGCCGTGGAGAGTACTGGCTTGAAAAACAAATTAGTAACTTAGAGGGTCACTTTGGAACAATATTCCAAATTCTAATGAAATCCAGATAATCATTCCTCTCTCACTCATGTGTTATCCTAGCACGTTAACTAAAGGGATAATATCTGGTGTAGTCTATTTTTGTTCGAGATGGAAATAAAACCCAACTCAAAAACAATATATAAATGATATTTTAAAGATGGGGTTTCTTGAAAATAGATAGAGTGAAAGAAAAAATCACATTGAAATTTCTTAGTGGAAGTGTAACCAAAGAGGAAACCATAGTTATTTTCTCCGGCTCTATATTAAAAAAATGAATTTTAAGAGAAGAGGAGACAAAAATGGTAAATTCCAATGGTACATAGAAAATTCTAGCGAAAGTAAGAAATTACCTCATGCATCAAATCCTTGGAACTCAAATAAGACAGAGCTCATAAGAAAACTCAGATAGGAAAATCATATTGGATACCTGTAAAGAAAACATAAGAATTAGTAAATGTAAACGAAGGAAGCAAGGAAAATGAAGAAACGATATTAATATAACGTTATTAAGGAAATGAGAATTAAATACCTCTCTTGGAGAGTAATGGATGAAATTCTTGCTTGTAAATATGCTCAAAACCAAAACCTCGTGGTGTAACCAAAACAATATGGCTAGAAAACCAAAACACCTTAAATAAATTGTAGAGCAGAGACCTGGCCGCGTGAACGAAATTGAAAGATTAAAAATGAGTTTTCAAATTGGGGTAAGGTGTTTTGAATTTGTTGGAATTTAATTCCAACTGCAACATAAAACAGCTGGACATAAAATCTGATTGCCGCAGATATTTCAGCAAGGCGGATGCCTGAAAGTCAAGCAATAAATTTGCATAAGTTATTGAGCCTGCAGACAGCCGACTTCATTTTCCAAAAGGCAGCACGTTAACTCCCACTGCTTCCTGTGCATTCAATACGCAGATAAGATTAGAAAATATTTTGTATCTTTAAATATTATAAGTAAAATATGTTTTTCACTTATAAATGTAATGAACAACAGTTCTTTTTGAGGTTAGAGAGTTTGAGAAATAGAAAAAGACAGAGAAGAAGGCAGAGCAGGAAAAACAGAGGAAAAACAGAGTCACTGTGTTTTGGATTAGCAATGCATTCTACAGGCAGTTTCAACAACTGTCTGTGTGTTTCAGCAACAGACTGTGTGGTGTTTCAGCAACTGTCTGCCAGATGCTGAAACACGAATCTGTGTTAAAAAACAGAGTTTGTAAAAACAGAGTATGGAGTTTTTTATTATTCCAGAACTGTAGTTCTGAAGAAGTTTGTAATTTTTATTGTCATTTTTATGGTTAATAGAAACAGAGCTTTTCTCCATATCCTCTTTGTCCAAATTTCTCATTTCTTTGTGTTGAGTTGAGGAACTTTGCTTCCTCTGTTTTGTTCGAAATTATCAGAAATTTCCATCATGGTATCGGAGCCGGTCTAGGCACTCAGTGAGTCAAAAACAGAGTTTGTTTTTCACTGCAAGAGCTGTAAGAAGTTTATTTGAGCAGATTTCTCCAACAGAGAAAATTTTTGCTTGTTTTATTATACAGTCAATATCTTTTCTTGATTTTTACAGTTAAGATGGCAGATGCTGGATCTGGTTTGACAAATTCCCAACTGCCACAGTTTAATGGGAAAAATCACAGTTATTGGTCCATAACAATGAAAGCATTGTTTGCTTCTCAAGGAATATGGGAGCTAGTTGAAACTGGTTATGCTGAACCTGCAGATGCAGCAGCATTGGCTGCTTTGACAGTAGCAGAAAGAGACCTGTTGAAGAGTGACAGGAAGAAGGATGCCAAAGCCCTCTTTTTTCTCTTCCAATCAGTGCATGAAAGTGTTTTTCCACGGATTGCAGCAGCAACAAAATCCAAGGAGGCATGGGATATTCTCAAAACTGCTTATCAAGGCATGGAGAAGGTGAAGACTGCAAAGTTGCAGATGTTGAGGAGAGACTTTGAAACACTCAACATGAAGGAATCTGATACAATAGATTCTTTCTTCACTCAGGTTATTGGGTTGTTAACCCAGATAAGATCTCATGGTGAAATTCTTGAAGAAAGAAGGATTGTAGAGAAGATCTTGAGAAGTTTACCCTCAAGGTTTGAATCTGTTGTGGTAGCAATAGAAGAAACAAAGGATCTCTCACAGTTCACAATAGATGAACTCAATGCTTCTCTTATGTCTCATGAACACAGACTGAGTAGAGGAACAGATTCCTCTTTTGAGCAAGCATTCAAGACTCAGATGTCTTTCGGCCAAGGAAAAGGTCAAGGCAGAGCAAATAATAGAGGTCGTGGAAGAAGCCAAAACAAAGGCAGAAATAATCCTGCAAGCACAAGCGGAAGGAGCTGCAATCAGAACCAAGATGAAGGTTCAAGCAAACATCAAGCTCATGGACAAAGGTATGACAAATCCCAAGTCCAATGTCATTATTGTAAGAAATATGGGCACTATGCCAATGAATGTAGGAAAAAGCAAAATGACATGAATAGTAGGAAAAATGCTAATTTTGCAAATGAAGAAGATAAGAATCCAAGGATTGTGCTGTTAACATGTAACATTGCACAAGACAAACAAGATGATTTTTGGTTCTTAGACTCAGGTTGTAGTAATCACATGACTAGAAACATAGCAATGTTTGCCAATCTAGATGAAAATGTGAAATCTGAGGTAACAACAGGAACTGATAGTAAGATATTTGTCAAGGGTAAGGGCAGAGTCAGTATCTGAGCAAGAAATGGAGAACAGATGATTGTGCCAGAGGTATACTATGTACCGGGTCTAAAATGTAATCTTTTGAGCATTGGACAACTCATTGACAAAGGTTACAATGTGTTCTTCAAAGATGATATGTGTACAATCAGAGACATACCTCCAAGTAAGAAGATCATTGCACAGGTGCACATGACCAGCAATAGAATGTTTCCTCTCAAACTCAGGGCAGATTTGAAGGAAGGAAGAACTATTGCAGCTGTAACACAAGAAGTCTTTCAAGAACAAGTGAAAGATGAAAATTGGTTGTGGCATTTGAGATTTGGAAATCTCAATTTCAGAGGCTTGAATCTGTTCCACAGAAAGGGAATGATAAAAGGATTTCCATTGATCGAGAAACCGGAAAACCTTTATGAAGGTTGCATCTTAGGCAAGCAACACAAAGAAAACTTTCCAGCAGGAAAGAGTATAAGGGCAAAAGCACCCTTGGAAATTTTTCACTCTGATGTGTGTGGACCGATGCAAATACCATCATTTGCTGAAAATAAATATGTTTTAACCTTCATTGATGATTACACCAGAAAAACATGGGTGTATGTGCTGAAACAGAAGAGTGAAGTGCTTGAGAAATTCCGCCACTTCAAAACTCTTGTTGAAAAGCAGTGTGGGCATTATATCAAAGTGCTCATAACAGATAGAGGTGGAGAGTACATCTCCAAAGACTTTCTACGTTTTTGTAGCGAGAATGGCATACAAAAGCAGTTCACCGCGAGGTACACACCTCAACAAAATGGTGTTTTGGAAAGGAAGAATAGGACCATTCTGGACATGGTCAGGAGTATGCTAAAGGCAAAACACTTGCCGCATGAGTATTGGGCAGAAGCTGTCACTTGCGCAGTTTACATCTTGAATAGATGCCCAACTAAAGTTGTCATGAACAAAATACCAGAAGAAGCATGGAGTGGTCAAAAGAAAAATGTCACTCACATGAGAGTATTCGACTGTGTAGCATATGCACATGTACCGGATCAGCTAAGGAAGAAGCTTGACAGTAAGGGGGAGAAGTGTGTCTTTATTGGCTATTGTGATGAGTCAAAAGCATACAAACTCTATAATCCATTAACCAAGAAATTGATAGTAAGCAGAGATGTGCAGTTCATTGAAGATGAAGCTTGGGATGGAAGCTTAGAGAAGACAGTGAATGTGAAGACAATTGTGTCTCACGAAGAAGAAGAGGAAGGGACAGCAGCAAATAATCCTTCCTAGGTGGGTCCTCCTCCACCACAGCAAGTACAACAAACCACACCACAAGCTGGAATTCGAACAACCTTGAGAAGTCAAGGAAGTGCTTCTCCAAGCACACCACAGGGATCAGAAATACCCTCAAGTTCGGATGGAACTCCACGCACACCAAGAAGACCAAGATTCAAAAATCTGAATGAGATTTATGAACAAGGAGAGGTAAGTAACAATACCGGTCTGAATTCATTATTTGCTTTATATTGTCATGTTGATGACCCAATTCATTTTGAAGATGTTGTAAATGAAGATAAATGGATTGAAGCAATGAATGAAGAAATTGGTGCAATTGAGAAGAGTAAAACATGGGAGTTAGTGGACCTCCCTGAAGGCAAAGATGCCATTGGAGTTAAGTGGGTCTATAAGACCAAAAGCAATGCTAAAGGCAAGATTGACAGGCATAAAGCAAGACTTGTTGTAAAATGCTACAAGCAGCAACAAGGCAAAGACTATGATGAAACCTTTGCACCAGTAGGAAGGATGGAAACAGTCAGAACAATGTTGTCTATTGCGGCACAACACAAATGGAAGATTTATCAGATGGATGTCAAATCTGCATTCCTGAATGGAGTGTTAAAAGAAGAGGTTTATGTTGAACAACCTCCAGGCTATGAAGTTGAAGGCCAAGAGCATAAAGTCTGCAAACTGAAGAAGGCTCTTTATGGGCTGAAGCAAGCTCCAAGAGCATGGTACAGCAAAATAGATGCTTATCTGATTGAGAATGGGTTTGAGAAGTGTGATGGTGAACCCACACTCTACATAAAGAAGAATGACAGTAATATTCTTATTGTTGTTTTATATGTAGATGATTTAATATTTAGTGGCAATGATGCTTCTCTCATTGCTGATTTTAAAGCAGTCATGAAAAGTGAATTTGAAATGACTGACTTGGGCTTCTTAAGATATTTTCTTGGAATTGAAGTAGATCAAAGTGAAAATGGTGTTTTCATTTCCCAAGTTAAATATGTAGAAGCAGTGTTGAAGAGATTTAACATGCAGAACAGCAAGGCAGCTGTGACTCCAACTGTAATGGGGTTGAAATTGACCAAAGAAGACAAAAGCAAGGATTTTGATCCAAAATTGTACAAGAGCATAGTTGGCAGCGTCATGTACTTGACTGTAACTAGGCCGGACATTATGCACGATGTGAGTTTAATCTCCAGATTTATGGAAAGACCGAAAGAGACTCATTGGCAGGCAGCCAAGAGGATTCTAAGGTATGTGAATGGAATGAAGGGGTTTGGTATTTTATACTCCTCTTCTGAAAGTTTCATGTTGACAGGTTACACTGACAGTGATTGGGCTGGAAGTGTTGATGATAGGAAAAGCACATCGGGATATGTGTTTCATATGGGATCGGGAGCCATCTCATGGGCTTCCAAGAAGCAACCAATCGTGGCTTTGTCAACAGCAGAGGCAGAGTATGTGGCAGCAACAGCAGCAGCATGCCAAGCAGTGTGGCTGAGAAGAGTTCTCAGAGATTTGTGTCATGAACAAGAAAAGGGCACAACCATTTACTGTGACAATAGCTCGGCAATAGCATTGTCTAAAAAATCTGTTTTTCATAAAAGGACAAAGCACATAGACACCAAATTTCACTTCATACGTGAATTGGTTAACAATGGTGAGATTGTTTTGCAGCATTGCAGAATAGAGGATCAGTTAACTGACATCTTGACAAAACCATTGGCAAAGAAAAGTTTTGATCATTTCAGAAAATGCCTGGGTATGCAGCAAAACCCAGCAGTTGAAATTAAGGGGGAGTGTTGGAATTTAATTCCAACTGCAACATAAAACAGCTGGACAAAAATCCGATTTGCTGTAGATATTCCATACTGGCGGATGCCTCAAAGTCATGCTTGATATTTTTCACATTACTGTGCATTAAATTTTCAGAATTAAATGCCCCTGTAACAGCCGACTTCATTTCTTCAAAAGGCATCACCGCTTGCTGCATTCAATACGCAAATAAGCTTTAGAAGATATTTTGTATTTTTAAATATTATAAGTCAAAAATGTTTTTTCACTTATAAATGTAATGAACTGCAGTTCGTTTTAATGTTAGAGAGTTTGAGAAATAGAAAAAGACAGAGAAGAAGGCAGAGCAGGAAAAACAGGAAAAAAACAGAGTCGCTGTGTTTTGGAGCAGCAATGCATTCTACAGGCTGTTTCAGCAACTGTCTGTGTGTTTCAGCAACAGACTGTGTGGTGTTTCAGCAACTGTCTGCCAGATGCTGAAACACGAATTTGTGTTAAAAAACAGAGTATGGAGTTTTTTTATTATTCCAGAACTGTAGTTCTGAAGAAGTTTGTAATTTTTATTGTCATTTTTATGGTTAATAAAAACAGAGCTTTTCTCCATATCTTCTTTGTCCAGATTTCTCTCATTTCTTTGTGTTGAGTTGAGGAACTTTGCTTCCTCTGTTTTGTTCGAAATTATCAGAAATTTCCATCAGAATTTATATTAACTTTCCGGTTAACCCAAGCTTATTGTGTATGTGGTGCAATCTGATGATGCATTGGGTCCATAAAGTTTTATGTCCCTGAATATCTGTCCAAATCCTGTTTATGTCACCTCATTTAAATAATGATTGTTGTATATACTACAAAACATAGCTCTGATAGGAATTTGTTTCTGAGTTTTCTGTGATTGATTTTCACAACATTAGTTAATGTCGACAGTTTTGGTTCTTATTCATTTGCAACCTATATATGCATAAATATGTAGGCCTGTGTGTGGGTGCAAATGCATCCCTAAACTTTTGTTTCTTAGTTTTCTGTGATTGATTTTCACAACATTAGTTAATGTCAACCGTCTTGGTTCTTATTCATTTTCAACCTATATATGTATAAATATGTAGGTTTTTGTTTGGTGCAAGTGCATCCCTGAACTTCCTTTTGGGGCCTACAGAGCACTTAAGTCATTCTATTCACGGGGATTTGGACTACTTCTACGCAATTCCAATTTGTAACACGAAGCTAACGACCTCCATCTAGAAAAACTGTTAATGATTATTAAAGTCATGGACATGTAAATGTAAGTATTTCTTTATGTATATATTTTGTTAGAAAATCTTTTATTTTTCATGGAATTGATTTACCTAGTATATTCATATTTAAAGACCGATTATATATTTAGACCGATTATATATTTATATATTTATATTTTTATTGATATGAAAAATTATTATCTAGATAATGAAATATGTTCTAAAAATGTTTCTGATTAGCTAAGAGTTGGTTTCCTTGACATAAACAATCAAGTTGAAAGCTTGAGACCTAGATACATCTAGCAATAGTGAAATCTTATCCTTTTACCAACCACAAATGGGTAGTTCTAAGTGACATCATTTTCCTTGTATAACTATAATGAGTCACCTACATCCATAGCTATGAGAATCCTCACTACTGATTTGACCAATAAATTATGATAGTTTTCACATTATGTAAAAGAATTATAATATATATTTGAAAATTTTTTCATAATGAAATTGAATTTTTCTATTTACTTTTCAATAAAATTATATATATATAAGTTTTATATAAAATATTATGTTGCATAAAATAATTATATATATTTTTCTCAATAGAATATAATTAAAATAGTTTAATTATGAATCAATTATTACTGGAATATTTTAACCATGACTTTTTTAAAATTATTTATTATGTTTATGTAGATGCATGGATAGGCATTTAAAAAAATAAAAAAAAATTGAAGAATTTTTTTATAATAAAACATTTTCATGGAGTATTATTTAGGATGAGGGAGATGTGTAATTAACATTTATTCAGCAAACTATTAATTAAAAAAAAAATCAATATCATGAATAAAAAATTGAAATTTCCAACTTTAATAACATAATTTTATATCTGTCTCACACATAATGAGATTTATTATTCAATCTATAAATGCTTTCTATTTTCCAAATAAATATGTAATTCCTTCACTATTTGTAAGATAATTTAGAAGTGAAATTTAAAACAATATTATTAATAAAAAAATTACAATATCAACTATAAATTAAATATTTGAATATTATCATTAAGTAAAGAATTTTAATATGAAGAAAAATATTTAATGAAAAAATAGTAAGGCAAGACAGTTTTTACATGTAACATTAAAAAAATACTAATAACAAAAATAATATTGTTATTTTGAGTAAAATATAAATAAGATATTTGAATGCTCAACATAATTAAAATGATTTGATATCAATTTAATATATAAAAGGAAATGCTATTTAAAAAAAAAAAATCTAAAATCTTAATATATTTTATTAATAGGTATTTACTTTGATGTACAAGTGTCCCAATTATTAATATAGAATGATATGCA